>BQNB010002864.1:0-77702 GCA_026074375.1 Tanacetum coccineum
GATGATCATGCAGCCACTTAATGCCACACTGTGTGCTCTTATAACTTTATGCAACTGATCACACTACTAGAAAAAATGTCATTAACAACAATTAAAAATCGTTGCTAAATGACAATTTAGCAACGATTTATAATTGTAGCTAATAGCATTTTTTGAGTAGTAGATGAAGTGCCCAAACGGGAAGAAAAAATAAATTAACATATATGTCATGGTAAATGATTCATCCGGCCTTCAACATGTTCTTATAACTTATAAACAAGCAAATAAAACAATTTTGTTATTCAATTAGCTAAAACTACGTAAAAACGATCTACAATTAAACTAAAGAAGAACCAATCCACTAAGATAATAAAAACATACTAAAGACATGCAAATGAGGTTTTCTTGAATTAATCCTCCGTGTCATCATTCTTTCATTTTACGTACCACTAATTGATAATGATAGACGAGACTACCTGATAGCCCTACATGAAATGGCATCATATCTTTTTGTTCTTGATTACGCATTATAGTGTCCCAAAAAAGCAAGTCAAGTATATATGATGTTTAAACATAAACATCCTTGTAGATTTTTGAAGTGTATCTTAATATACTATGACTGTTCTTATCATACATTAATATTATTTGAATAATTTCTCATCATTTATTTGGGTTTGATGTAAAGGTGATGATTAATCTAAGATTTAATTTTATTTAATGGATAAGATTAAATCTTAAAAAAACATCAACTACCCCCTTCTTACATTTATGTTTTTTAATTAAAACACACTTTCATTCTTATTTTTTAAAAATTACATATCGCAAAAACCGTAAAACTTTAAGATACATAAATTACACCATCGTGACGAGCATTTAATTATCTTTTAATAGAGGGGCACTTTCATATACTTTCGACAAACTTTTATTTTATTTTATTTTTGTATTTTTTTTTTGTTTTTTCTCGATGCAGTATTTTGTTTGATATATCACGTGTGATATTACACTAATATGTAACTTAGAACACTTCACACATGCTTTCGTAAAACGGGTATAATATTTGTGTGGAACTCCAACTGATTCATCGTTTTTGGCATTGAAAAATACATATCTTTAGCTTTCCAACCATTTATCATATATAAATTTTGGACCTCCAAATCAAAGCAATTTATTTATAAAAGTTGATGAATATCAAAGAATTTTATTTTTTATCATCAAATCCGTTTGAAGTATCACATGTGATATAACATATTTGTACGTTCGAACACTCAACATAATGTCATGAAATGAGCATAAGTATTTGTGTAAAACATTAAATGATTCATCATGTTTGACATTAAAAAAAATATCTTTACCATTCTAAACATATATCAAACATAATTTAGGAAAATTAAATTAAAACACTATTTTCTCACAAAACTATGTTTTAACCCTTTTAATCATACTAACAGTATAATATTACAAGTGATATATAATATTGTTTACATGTTAAGAATTTTAAAAATAATCACAATTAGTGTCACATTATACTGCTTTATCACATGTGATATTAATTTGTGAAACATAACTAATGTCACATTAAATTACTTTATCACATGAGATTTTATTATTATCTATTTATCACTGGTGATACTACAATGTTAGAGATAATAATTGTTAAGCTACAAGTGAATATTAGTTTATAAAGGTATTGGTATAGGATTTAGTGGTTAGGGTTTTAGAGGTTTTGGTATAGGGTTTAGTGGTTAGGGGTTTAGGGTTTAGGGTATAGATTTTAAAGTTTATGTATATATCACTTGTGATATTACACCTAGTGGTTAGAGGTTTAGGGTTTTGGTATAGGGTAGTGGTTAGGGGTTTAGAGTTTTTGGTATAGATTTTAAAGTTTATGTATATATCACTTGTGGTATTATACCTAGTGTTTAGGGGTTTAGGATTTTTGATATAGGGTTTAGTGGTTAGGGGTTTAGGGTTTTTGGTATAAGGATTAATGGTTAGGGAGGGGGTTTAGAGTTTTTGGCATAGGGTTTAGTGGTTACGGGTTTGAGGTTTTGGTATAGTTTTTAGTGGTTAGGTGTTTAGGGTTTTTGGTATAGGGTTTAGTGGTTAAGGATTTAGGTTTTTGGTATAAGGTTTAGTGGTTAGGGGTTTAGGGTTTTTGGTATAGGTTTTAAACTTTATATATATATATATATATATATATGTCACTTGTGATTGTGATATTATACATAGTGGTTGGGGTTTAGGGGTTTTTGGTATAAGGTTTAGTGGTTATGGGTTTAGGGTTTTGGTATATGATTTAGTGGTTATGGGTTTAGGGTTTTTGGTATAGATTTTAAAGTTTATGTATATATCACTTGTGATATTATACATAGTAGTTAGAGGTTTGGGGTTTTTGATGTATGGTTTAGTGGTTAGGGGTTTAGGGTTTTTATTATAGATTTTAAGGTTTATGTATATACCACTTGTGATATTATACCTACTGGTTAGAGGTTTAGGGTTTTTGGTATAGGGTTTAGTAGTTAGGGGTTTTAAGGTTTTTGATATAATATCAGTGATAGATAACGTATGAAAACAGAAGAAACCGTCTGAAAACGGCCAAAAACAGACAAAAACGTACGAAAACGAACAAAAATGGACGAAAATGTTCCAAAACGGATAAAAACGTAGAAAAACATACAAAAACAAACGAAAACGGACTGAAACATATGAAACCCAATGGATATGTCCGAAAACGACCGAAAACGGACGAAAATGTATGAAAACAGACGAAAATGTGCGAAAACAAAAGAAAACCTGCGAAAACGCGGGAAAACTTGCGAAAACAAACGAAAACGTACAAAAACTGACGAAAACGTGTGAAATCGTAAGAAAACGTGCGAAAACAGACAAAAGAGAGCGAATACAGGCGAAAGCGTGCGAAAACGGGCGAAAGCGTGCGAAAACGGGAAAGCGTGCGAAAGCGGATGAGAACGGGCGAAAGCTGGCGAGAACAGGAGAAAGCTGGCAAGAACGCGCGAAAGCTAGCGAGAACGCGCGAAAGCTTGCGAAAACGCGCGAAAGCTGACGAAAACGCGCTAAAGCCGACGAAAACGCGCGAATGCGAACGAAAGCGCGCGAAAACGATGAAAATGTAAGAAAACGTGCGAAAACGTAAGAAAATGTCCAAAAACGGACGAAAACGTGTGAAAACGAAAGAAAACGTGCGAAAGCGGACGAAAACAGAAGAAAAAGTGTGAAGACGGACGAAACCGTGCAACCATGTATGGAAACATGCGAAAACGTATGAAAACTTGCGAAAACATGCGAAGTCGTGCGAGAACATAAAAAAACGTGTGAGAACGTCTAAAAACAGACGAAAACACGCGAAAACGGACGAAAACGTGCGAAAGCAGACGAAACGCGCAAAAGCGTACGAAAACGTGCGAAAGCGTATGAAAATGTACAAAAACGTAAAAAGCATAAAAAACTGAAAAAACGTAAAAATGTAAAAAAAGTACAAAATGTCAAAAAAGTCAATTAATTGCAATTTGGGCAACATTTGCAACTCTACAAATAATGAGGGAGTGTTTAGTGTGAGTTTTAGTAAATTTACACTTTTAGTCCCTCTATGTTTTTTTTAATATTAAATCTTGTCTTTTTAATCTAATGAAATAGATGGTCTAGATTAGTCCCTTAGTATGTGGGTTAAAACTTGTCCTCAAAATAACTCACCTCGCACACACACACACACACACACACACACACACACACACACACACACACACACACACACAGAGAGAGAGAGAGAGAGCAAATAAGAAAAAAAACTTAAAATAAGAATGATAAGAAGAAACCACAACCACACATTTAATATGCACCTACAAAAATGGATGCATCTCCCATTAAAATTCTCTCTCCTATTTAAAATGTGTGGCTAAAAATCATTCTTATTCTTCTTATTATAGTTTTTCTTCTCACCGGATCTCTACTATATATATATATATATAGTAGGGATCCAGTGAGAAGAAAAACTATAATGAGAATAATAAAAATGATTTCTAGCCACACATTTTAAATATGAGAGAGAATTTTAATAGGAGATGCATCCATTTTTGTAGGTGCATCTTAAATGTGTAGTTGTGGTTTCTTCTTATCATTTTCATTTTAAGTTTTCTTCTTATTTGATCCTAACTCTATATATATATATATATATACACACACACACACACATATATATACATATATACATTGTGTGTGTGTGTGACTTCTGTAGCATTAGCTTATATTACTAAGTGTTGGTTATTTAAATTAAAACCAACTTATTTCGTCCGATGCTTGTTGAAGACTTTGAGTTGGTACATTTATAAACCAAATATTTCACTGAAGGTTAGGCTAGTATGTGTCTGCTTTATCAAATGGCAGAATTTTACATCTATATCACCGACATTAGCCCATTATTGTTGATCAGATTTTTGCACCTTGACGTTCGAGCATACTACGAAATCAAGAAATAGAAGAGATGGGTTTAAGATTAAGCTTATAACAAGATGAATAAGCTAAGAATCAATAAAACTTGAAAAGGAGATGATAATTCTTGAAAACCCCAAAATCAAACTTATTTTTTTAAAATGGTAATGGCACATATGTCTATGGTTTATATTTTTTTAATCTTTAAAATTTATGACAAAAAACATAAACATATACATGTACATGTACACTTTAAAATTTAAGACAAACAAAAACATAAATAGTATACAATATTTGATATAAAGTGAAATACAATTCAAATACAAATGTGTCTTGTTAAACAAAGACGTGCATGTTATTCAAAAACATATGTGCACTCTTCAAAGAACATATATGCACACTTTATTTTTCTCATCAAAGTCTTTAAAACATATGAACGTCATTCCAATAACATAGGTGCACTCTTCAAAGAACATATATGCACGTTGCTCTTTCTCGTCAAAATCACTAGAACATATGTGCACGTATTCCAAAAACATATATGCACGCTGCGCATTTATTGTGGGCACCTGATCTTACTTTACCTGCATATTAAGAGGAACATAAATGATTATTATAATCACGAAATCACATATGCTGAGCATTAATTTCAATATAGAATACCTACATCATCCAAAATATCAATTAAAAATAACTATATACAGTACAAATTCAATAACTCATTTATCTATCATTCTAGTTAAAGAGGTTTTGATATTTTATTGGACCATGTTGGACACTGCTAATTAGAACTTTTACAAATTGAATGAATATGTCTTAACATATATAAGCATCGTTAGATGCTCGTACATCACATTTAAACATACATGCATAATTGCATATGGATAACCTGTTTATATATTTAGGCAAACCCGCAACACATGATGTTTATACATACTTATTATGTAGAGGATATATAAATGCACATGCACACATGACACATTTATATAAGAAGACAGCCTCATACATGACAGTAACTTTAATATGCCGCAGTTCAAGAAGAGAAACAAAGAAGAAAAACATTAGAGTAACCTTACTTGCTACACGGCTGTCCAAATCTATCCTAAAATTCAAATTCTTTAATAGTATTGGGCCTCCCGGGATAGCCAAAAGAAGCATCACTGTGATCACATTGAAAGTAATATGCATACGTCAATATTAACTAAACACAAAAACTAATTTCAAAAATCATATATATGTTTTAAAACATAAAACGAATTAAAAAACCCAAAAAAAAAACTAGCAAATTGGATTTTCACATAAATGCCAATTTCAAAAACAAAAAAATTAACAAAAACCATACCAAAGCCTACTGTTGATAATTGCACCTATTTGTCATGCATCTCCTCCTTGAATTTATTTGTTATTTGATCCGAGAGAACGATTTTGTTTCGGGAGTGCTGCGGAAACGAACATAAGCATGGCACCTATGAGGTTGCGATTTGTATTGTGAAAATTCAAATCGTCCAATAATGGACCTCCAATTTACAAAGACATGTTGGGGGTGGTTTGTAGATGGATAAGAAAGCAACAACATTCATTTTTTTCATACCCGTTTATGCTTGCTCCATCGAAAGAAACTGGTGATGGATCTAAAGAGAAAAGAGAGGCGGCAATTGATTTTTGGGGTTAGATTAGGTTTACAGGGGAAGTTATGTAGCACCTTTTTAGGGACAAATAGATAATACCTAGATTGCCCTTTTAACTTTTTGTTTAATTAAGAAAAGGTGTCTCATCTTTTGCTTAGTTGCAATTTTTGCACTTTTAATCTTAGCCTTTGATTAAACTCATCTAGTGGTCCAAATTCATTTTAAATGGTTCTGTAGGTTCTGTACAAAAAAATGGTTCTGCAAAGAAAATGCCACATATATATATATATATATATATATATATATATATATATATATATATATATATATATACACACATATATAAATACATATATATATAATATCAAATCACTTTTTAAGTGCGTTTAATTAATTAAAATATCACAAAACCAACCAAATATTACAACCTTTTTCACAAAATTAATACAACCCCTAAACTCTAAGCTACGGAAAAACACACCCAATAATGTCGCAAGTATTGCTAGATTTTCTTACCACCTTGTGAGTTTACATAAACTACTCCTAACCTGTTAAAGCTACGGAAACACAGTCGCATAACTCTAATTAAAGTGTCACTAAACACTGCCGCTAACTTTTTCTGTTGCAAAATGGCACCGGTGCACTTTTTAAATGATAGACCTATACAAATAGAGTTAGGGCCCGTTTGGTTGAGAGGGATCAACCTTACTTCTTGGGTGTAGACTCAATTCAGATGTTTAGTTGTAAATTTGTTTAAACTGAGCCCACCTAGAATTCAGATTTTTGAGCATACTCCGAAGTATATTAATAGGCCAGGTTTAGAAAAAGAGAATGTATATATGTTTGACAATTCAACGTGGAGTCATATCAGTCATTGTTTTTTGTTGATTTTTATATAAAATTAGTTTTTTTATATTTATTAGCAATTTACACAATAAATGTTTATGTCAGGTCTTTTTTTATAATATTCTTTTTTTTATTACGTCAAATCAAAATCAAAATTCAAATCTAAATTCTAATCCAAATTCAAATCTTAATCCTAAACCCGTATGCGTACCAAAAGGGCCCTTAATTACTTAATTGAGCCAAAAAAGTCATGTATTCCACTTTTTTTAGGCCCGGATTTTTTTTTCCAATTTTATTTAGCGCGAACGCGCTACTCCGTTGAAATGTTGCCACGTGTCATTCTGTACGAGAATGTTTTTGGTCCGACTTTTATGTTTTTTCACGAACTGGAAGTAGTTTTGCACGACAAAGTTTGTCGTTTTCAGAAAGACAAAACTTATTCGAAAAATATTTAAACACAATCTTGGAAAATTTGCATTTATTTTCAACTCGACTTTTTCAAAATTTTAACCCGACTATTTCAAAAAAATAAACGCAAAAAAGTCCGACTTATTTAAAATTTGAATTTACTGTATATTTACACATTATTCGATGAATGTTAACCATACTTTTTAACTTCAGTTAACCCAATAAACATAATTGAAAATTAGATCTAACCCACGGTATAACACATCCAAATCATAACATAGTAAAACAAACAATTTTCTTGTGTATGATTGATAATGTCGCGTGCATCCTTCATGAACACGTCTCCCTTATCAACTGGCGTGTTGTAAACATCGAAAATGGGCACCTGTGATGAATGAGTTTCCTTAATACCTTCTGCTTGTGATGACTGAATGTTGAGCTTTTGCGGAAGTTAGTAAGAGCCATAAGGTAGTTTCCTGCTATGGATGATTAAAGAATCTAAATTGTTGCAAGATGTGAATGGATTTGGTGGAATGCCATCATGGGGATGCCATTTGAGAATTCTAGATGCCTATTTCTTATGTGATGATACCGATGCATTTGAGATACTCTCTTTGAGTTCTTAAGTAGAAATGTACCTAAGGTGGAATGTATCCTTAAGTGTATCTATCATTAGAGTGAAGATGCCAGATTAGTAGAAATGTAGCTATGTGATAGAAAGCTTAATGGAACAGGAGTTTTTCTCTTTACTTGGTGAAGCCTTGACACAAAAGCCTCTGTGGGTCTAGATAGATCATAGGTAGGGTGTTTGTGTGAAAAGGAAATATAGTCAAGTCAAGAGTTTTCTCCATGGAAGCCTAGTGCTATGCATGCTATTTTAGCCTAGTAAAATTGGTGAATTTGTATCCTATGTTGTATTTGTCCTCTGTATTTGGTTCTAGCCTTTGCTGTCTGTTTGGGATTTGTCCAATCAGCTGGCAAATAGCTTTTGAATTTGTATGTTTGTTATGATTAATAATATAATTCAACGGTTTATACAAAAAAAACAATCAAAGTTGCTGATTAAATACTTATATAAACAAAAGGTGTCTCATGTACAAAAAAATGAAGAGTGTTTTATAATTTATACAAACCTTTGCATTATCATCGGCTGCGACATCAGCTTCATCAATATCATCACAAACACCCATGGCCTAAATGAATGAATGCGGTTATTGTTTAATAATACAAATCATACAAATTTGTGTCTAGCTAAACAAACCTTTGCATTATCATCGGCTGCGGCATCAGGTACACCAACATCATCACGAACACTCGTGGCCTAAATAAAATGAATGCGATTATTGTTTAATATTGTAATCAAATCATACAAATTTGTGTCAAGCTAAACAAACCTTTTCATTATCATTGGCTGCGGCATCAGGTACACCAACATCGTTACGAACACTCGTGGCATAAATAAAATAAATGCGGTTATTGTTTAATATTGTAATACGAATCATACAAATTTGTGTCAAGCTAAACAAACCTTTGCATTATCATCGGCTGTGGGGAAAGGTCCTTCATTCTCATCAAGAGCACTCGTGGCCTATATAAATGAATGCGGTCATTAAATTATTGTTTACAAATATACGAATGCTACTAATTTGTGGTAATTTAGATAAACCTTTGCATTAGGAGTTGGGAAAGACAACCCGGGCAAATTCTTTTTAGCTATTTCAACATACGCTGCCAAATTTTTGTAACACGGCTCTAGTTTGACGTATCTACTTGTCAACGAATCAACCTTTTCTTCGAGCGCAATCTCTCTAGTTGATTTTGTTTCTTCAACTTGAGCTCTTGCAATCGATTTGCTGGTGTCTTTCATAACCTCATAACTATCTTTCGCTATATCTGAAGGCACCACTTCCATCTTGTCCAAAATATGAATTAGGTTCATCATCACAAGTGAACCTGTCCCGGTCATCAACCTGTTTAGATTTTTCCTTACACGTAACACACTCATACGATTTTCTACACCAGTTCTCATCTCTCTCTTTCAAAGTCAGTCGAAGCTGAGTAATTGGATTTGAATCCTATAATAAAATCATAACATGGTCGTAATTAAAACACATACATCGAAATTAAACAATATATCATAATTTAAATTTTTTATGGTATGCTAATGGTTATTACAGGCCCAAACAGTTGAGGGTAATTTCGTTTTTCCAAACCTTTTCTCCTAGTCCACGCAAGACACCTGGGTATCACTTCTGATTCTTTAGACCACCAGTGATAACAAGTACTTGCCTTGAATGTCCAATCAAATCCGTATATGGAGTACGTTGGTAATTTAGAAGGATTCTTTTTCTTAAAGTTGATGTGAGTGTCTATGTGATTGTCAATCAAATTCACAACCTTCTTATGAAATTATTCCCAATAGTACTCACCTCAAGAAAAATCGTCCCAAGCTGCTAGATCCTCTACCAGCCCCAGCCTACTTTTCTTGACAACCTTTTTATCCTCTTGTCCCATAAAAATCTGTTCCGACATATGCAACAAACAAACACGTATGAAATCCTCAACACTCAACTTTTTCCATTTTTCATCGTCCCAAATCAATGATCTTAAGTCTAGGATTGTCACATTGTGTGTATCACCTTTGTCGCTTGGTTGAGCCGCCTTAGCTTGTGCAGCTTTACGTTTTGCAGCTTTACCTTTTGCAGCTTTATCTTTTGCAGCTTTACCCAAACTAGCCTTATTTTCTAGTTTTTTTGCTTTGTCCGAAAACACACGTCTAAGAAAAGGAGGAATGCCGTCATCCATATATCAAGGGGAAAAAACTTTCCCGCAAGCGAAACCGGTCACCAAGCAAAACTCTGACCTTCCGAACAATAACGTATGACGAGCAATGTCAAATACGAGATTTGAATCAATACTCTCACTGAGGTCAGGCCTTTGATGGTGAAGAACATAGTTCAGCAAATGGTTATCATTGTATTTTCACGTCGAGATCTAAATACTTTCCAAATACAGTGTCTTTAAAAAGCTTCATTCACTTATTGGACTTAGATAACCTTTCTTTAGTAAACGGAATCGTATGCAGTTTCGACCGTATGGTAACTTTGCAGTCATACGACTGCATTAACAAATATAAATTACACATTACAAATCAATTACATACTTAAAAGTTAACATAATCATTTATATATAATAAAAAATGACATGCATATAAGGTTTTTGGGATAAAATACAACAAAAAGGGGGATCAAAGGTAAAATACACAAAAATAGAAACCAATGTACATAAATAACCCGACAAATTAACCCCAAATCAATTATTTAATTAAACCCCAATTCAGTTTAAACATTATTAAATTAACTCAAAACAATAAACATTAGTGGGAAACCCTAGAGATACATTACCTTACTCAGTTCTGCCATAGAAGGCATAATGGCGTGTGTCTATGAGTGTGTGTTTGTGTTTGAATTAGGCTAGTGTGTGTGGTAGTTGTGGTTACCCCTTTGGTTAACCTGCTTAGGAACTCGTGCTGGGCAATAACAAAAAATAGAGGGAAAATTATGAAAAGTCGAGGATTGAAATATATGTAAAAAACTAACAAACTCATAAAAAACAAAAGATAAAATTTCTCGAGTAACACAGAAATGACTCGAGTAAAAAACATTTACTGACGTAAAAGTACAAAAAACCGGACACGTGCCAATCTTTTGGTGGAGTTGTGCAAATAAAAAATGTTGCGACATCGTGCTGAATATATTTGGAATTTTTCACTAAAAAGACTATTAGCTGAGACAAAAAAAAAGTTTCGGCTCATTTTAGTCATTGGCCCATACAAATATGATTGTGATATGTGACAAAATACATGAGCACGTGACTTGCACGTATCATCTCCTAAACAGACTTTCCCGCCTAAAGGCCTTTAAATACCGTTTTGTCATTTCATTTAGTTAGCTTAGATTTGTAAAACTCTCTCTCAATTTCTGTAACGTAGCTGATTCAAGCTAATAAGATCGTTAATCATTTAGTTTGAAGGTCCAATTCTTGTTCTAGCATTGAAAATTCATCTTCTTCTCTAGTTCTTATATCATTTCTACTTAGAAATCTATAAGTTCATATGAGATTGGTGCAATTGAAAAATTGATTAGTGAATCTGAGAAGTGAGAATGAATCTTAACCACTTAGTAGTCTAGGTTATCTATAGATACATGAACTAATGCATAATTAATTAAGAAACATGAACTATTAATTCATTTTATACGTTTTTGTAAGTTTTTGTATGGTTTTATACTTTTTTGTACGTTTCTTTTGTTTTTTACGTTTTTGTTAGTTTTCATACTATTTTTACCTTTTTTTATGTTTGTGTACGTTTTTTTACGTTTTTTACGTTTTCATACTTCTTTTACGTTTTTATACGTTTCTGTAAGTTCTTATACGTTTGTGTACGTCTATTTACGTTTTTGTACGTTTTCATACGTAATTTTTTAAGTTTTTCTGCATTTATTGTAAGGATGAAAACGTGTAATAACGTCCAAAAACGTAAAACGAATAAAAAAGGATGAAAACGTAAAAAAATGTATAAAAACTTACGAAAACGAACGAAAACCTACTAAAACGGACAAAAACGTACGGAAACAGACGAAAATGTACGAAACCAGAGGAAAACGGATGAAAACGTACAAAAACGGACGAAAACATAAAAAACATATGAAAACGTGAGAAAGCGTACGAAAACAAACGAAAACGGATGAAAATGTAAAAAAATACGAAAAAGGACGAAACATATGTAAACGTATAAAAACGTACAAAACAGACAAAAAACGTAAAAAAACAGACGAAAACGTACAAAATCGACGAAAAACGGATAAAAACGAATGAAATGTAAAAAACGTACAAAACGTACAAAAACGGGGAAAACGTATGAAAACGTTCAAAAACATAACGGGGAAAAACGGTATGAAAAAGTTCAAAATAATACAATAAAAACATGTATTAAAGGAAAATATTCGGTATAAAAAAACGGTGGCAAAAAATGAATCACTTCGGTATAAAAACGTGCAAAAACAGATAAGACGTAAAAAAAAGGTATGAAAACAAATGAATATTAAAGGTGGTAGTGGGAGCTGAGAAGAAGTGAAAGTTTATGTCTGAAATGTTGAAGAGGCTAGAAGTGCTTCTTAGCACTTATGTCTGCAAAAAAAACAAACAAAAATATATGCGCGCCTACAGAGGTTTGCAGATAAAAGAGGTGAAAAATGCTTCTTAAAAAAACAAACGAAACCTTAGTAGGTCTATTTATCATTGTTCTTTTAGCTATATCAAAATAATTTATGCATTATGTGAAGGTTGTGGTGAAATTTGGTTATATTTGTCAATTTTCCTTATGCATTACGTAACCTATTTAACCCGTCAACCCAAATATATATACGGGTTGAATAAATCAGGTTCGGGTTATGTGTAAACAGGTTATGGTTGACATAACTGACCTGAATATTTAAATGGGTCAGGTTCGGGTTGGGGTTTTCTGACCCGCCAACCTGCCAACCCGAACCCGCCAACCCGAACCCGACCCGAATTGCCACCCCTAAGTTCATGTTTCTTTTTTGTGATGTCCCAATTTAATTGTTCACTATTAAAAATTGATAGGGAAGTTTGATCAAATTTACTATATTATCATTGTTTGAAATTATTACTACAAACTTTAAAAAAGATTTTAATTAATTAGCTAAGGGTAAAACTGTTGTTATGCTATAAAGTAAGAAAAAAAAACAGTAATAAATACAATGTTTTTAAACTGTGTGTTTTGTCGAATGACACTAATTTTAAAACGGAAAGAGGACATGATTGTTGTAAATAATCCTTATGGGATTACGAATAAACACATATAGAGGTTTGTATGTTGTTGCACCTACTCTTTCTATAGTTTCCACTTATGGGGGGTCAACAAATAATGATAATTAAGGAAGAAAATCTCCAAAGTTGTTTTCTTTTAATTACTTTATTGAATGATGTTAGATTATGTTTCCCCCACTGCTATAAGTCAAAATATAAAAGTTGACTCTAGATCTCGCTTCACAATTTTCCATTTTGATTTGGTTCCCACTTCCCACTTTGATTTCGAGTCCCTTTCTAAGAAATTATCCGCCGTAAAACAAAATATTACAGATAGGGGTGTTATCGGGTCGGGTTATCGGGTCTTATCGGGTCGGGTTGAGTCGGGTTCTGATTTTTCTAAACTCACCCGCAACCCGACCCGATAAAGAATCGGGTTATCGGGTTCGGGTGGTATTCGGGTCGGGTTATGTCGGGTCGGGTGATTCGGGTTATAGGGTGATTAGGTTTATCACTGTGTTTAATGGAGATGAAATTGCCTTTGGTATCTCTGTTTAAAAAGGTAGACTGTAACATAAGAAATGCACTAATATTCTATATAAATGATAGACTGAAGCCAAAATTCCAAGAGGGGAATACATGAAAACGTTAACATAACTGTCGGCTTAAGGTTAGTAAACACACGATAAAGACGTGTATGTATGTGTACGTTTTGCATGAAAATGCATATAACTTTGTTGTGAAACCCTTGTATAAATGTATCATGTATCTTTGTGTACGAGGCAAAAGTATATGTGATGCATCGTTGGTACTACTTTAGTTCTAGCCTTTTAGGCCACAAAACGTTTTACTATCTTCTCGTTGCTAGATATATAAAACTTTTATAGCATGGCATAAAAAATATTAGTTAAATGACTGAACACTAATGTCTACCAGCTCTATTCTGGAACAAATATGTAGAGCTTGTCTCAAACAACCTTACTTAAGTAAAATGTCGCATTAACTCAGTTGCATTGTAGATCAAAGAATTACATGTAATAGTAATAGGCTCTACTTTATATTGCTTCAATAGAAAAAAATCTAAATTTTAAACAAAATGAATTAGAACCTATTATGCAGTAAAAATGCACTTTGGACAATATGTGATCCATTTGACCCGTTTTCTTTCTAACTACTTTTGACTTTATCAATTTCACCTGTTAGAGATAAAAGAAAACCCGAATCAAGCCATTTATAAGTAAAAAGGTTGAAATTGCAGCCTCTAGTTTAGTATTAATGATATCAACTCATAATAAAGTATTTTAGTAAGCCTCTTTTTGTTTCAATTACTAGTCATACTAAAAAACGTTAAATACTGACACAAAAGAAATACGAGTACTAATCGTACTAAAAGTGTTAAGTATTGTTTTGTGGTCTTATCGGGTTAACCCGATAACAAAAAATATTTAACCCGAATCCGACCCGATAACAATGTCGGATTATCGGGTTCGGGTCAAGTTAACCCGATAAGCTTTTTCAACCCGTTTTGACCCGACCCTATAAGGCTTATCGGGTTCGGGTCGGGTCAACCCGACCCTACTGACACCCCTAATTACAGACATGCTTTCTTAGAAATAAATATGTATTGTAATAGCTGCTTCACAATATTCTTGCAGGTAATTTTTTTTTATTTTAGTTACAATACTATTAAAATGACACAGATCTAATAAATCATTTAACCAGTCTCCTCTTCATGATTCTTTTATTAACAAATAGAAGATATGTCCTCAACTAAGTACTTATCAAACAAATAAACAAAACAAGAGTAGTTCCCAACACGGATGCTACCCAGAAAACAATACAAGCAAACATACACTACAACACCTTTAATGTGGCTACCTAACTATTACTACAACGAGGCTTGTCGTCACCCATGCGTTACACCGGGCTTAGTCTGTGGGAAAATTTTGAGTTATGCAAGGGTTGTAAGCTACTTTCTTCATTTGAGAATTGTATCAAACACCTAATGCACATAATTTTTATAAATTTAACTTTGAACAAAGTAATTTGTTGAGGGCATTATTAGTTTTGGCTTTTTGAGCATTTGACCATAGAAACGGTTTGCTTACCAATTGAACAAACTGGCCGTCATGTCTTTGGTCCGTTAATGTAATGGATTTTGTATTTTAGGGTTGTTTTATAGGCTTGGTATTTAGGAAAAATCTGATTGTTACTTATGCGAAGCATTGTATAAATTCATACATGCATGCTTCTTTTTGAAAGATTTAAGGCAATGTAACTTGATTATTACATACCAAAAGATAAACGTTAGAATATATGGAACTACAAAAGGAAATGAGTAATTAAGTATTCAAAGTTATCACGAAAGATCAAAAATTACTTGCTGCCAATTAAATCTCACATTTTTTTTGCAAACCAATGATCAAATCAATTAGTTTTGTAGTAAAATAACATATTCGTTAAGACTTAACATGTATTACATAGGTATAAATCGTGTTTGACATCCCTTGCTATTCGGCTTTTAATATGTGTTTATAAACAAATGATTTGACTTATTTTTAATCCCATTTATGTGATGGCCTCAGAATATAAGCCTGTTACTATATAAGCATGGTTAGTTTGCTAATTTCAATAGAATGTTATCAATCAGCCCATAATCTACGTGCATATATATTGAAACTGTGTCAAACAAATTATGTCATCAATAACGTATAACTCGATTGGGCTTTAATATTGTTAAGTGTTTATGATTATTACACAAATTTAAAAATCCTTTCCTTAATAGTGAGTACTCCGTAACTGATTAGGAACAATTATATGAATAAATCGTTACCAAAATTATACGACCCTGCTTATAGTTTTTTCAAGCATTATAATGCAACCTCGATCGTCTCAAATAATCACCGCTCGCGGTATTGAAACCTTGATCCCATTTTATCACAAAAAGTTGTAGCCTTTGTCTCGTTTTATATGAAAATTTTTGGTAGAAATTATGGTTAGGCCCAACACCTTATTTTTCTTTTCAACTCTCAGCCCACAAATAATACTTCTAACCTTAAATATATCCACTAATACTACTCATTTGGTAACCCTAGTATACAAAAAAAAAATACGCCGCACTCTTGTTACCAACAGTTACCAACCAAAAAAAATTCCACCGCCTTTTCTTTGTTCTTTCTTAAAAGCGAATCACACAAAACCCTTTATGATATCTGCTCACGGGCAGGTATTTCCTTGTTACTTGTTTTTTGTTTTTGTTTAAATCGAAAGAAATAAAGAATGGAGCGATTTCGTTGTTGTTCTTTGTTTATTTTCGAATATTAAAAGAAGTGAAGCTTCAAAACGATCTATGAAGAATGGGTTTTTCGTTTGTGTGAAGATCCTTAAATCTGTTAATAGAAACAAATCAAACCAAATCTGAGATCTTCTTTGCCCTCACTGAATGAAAAAATCTTGTTCCGTTACTTTTTCACCCAATGAAAACCAATTCAAAACCTCTCTTTTTATGTCGGTTGCTTGTTGTTCTATTCTTTTTTTTCCGTGATGTAGGCCATTATAGGGTATGGGATATATATATCCTTCAACAACTTGTGTGGCCTCTTTTTTCCCTCCTGCTCCATGTCCCAACTTACAAAGCCCATTTCATGGCTTTGCCTTTTGTTTCTTCTTTTCTCTCGTGGACCAACACCCTCATCACAGAAATGTATAGTGACCACATTTTGATATCCACTCTAAATTAATAAAAAAAATCCACTTTTCACAAAAAAGTTGTAATTGATGATTGCACGCCTTTTTAAAACCAAACCTGGTTACCGGCTCCTCAACTGAACCTAAACCACCACAAAGCTTCGATGAGAGTGCCCATCTTCTTCCTTTTGACCAACCAGATTCCTTTTGAAACATCAGAATTTTCAAGATTAGTAGCAGGGTGTTGTTGTTGTTTTTCTTGTTCTTTCTGAGTTTCTGTCATATCTACAGGTTTAGCCGAAAAACTTCATTGCTATCTGCATAAATGAATACTCATCTTATGAGTTTGTACATGAACAAAAACTGAAGCGAAATTACAAATGATATATACATGATTGGACAAAAGACTTGATGGAATTGCTTATATAAAGCAAATGGCATATTTATTATATATAAATAAGATATCTTTTGGTTTTCTTGTAACGGATTCAATATTATAATTTATGGAACTCTTCATCTTCATTTGGTGGGTTATGTGAGCCTGCATTCATGTAGTGCTATCTTTAATACTCCCTATTAAATTTACAGGAAAAGATCTTTTATAATATTAAGATATATGATCAAAACCAGAAGAAACCCATATGGAAACCAGAGAGAATATTGCATAAACTTTTGAGAGGTGAAAGACAGAATAAAACCCTAGAGCTCTAACTTTAGCTTATATAGGACCATCACCTCAATTGTTTCATTAATAACCCTGAAGAAACAACAGCTCAACATATAGAAACAAAAGTTAAGTGTTAGTTTAAAACAAAGCTACAAATAAACCCCTAAGTTTCATAAGTTTGCACTTCATAAATATAACTTTCAACACACCTCCTCAAACTTATGGAGCAAAAATGTTCAACAACGCCAACTTTTTGACAAAAAAGTATGCTGATAAGTCCCAAGAGCTTTTGTAAGAATATCAGCAACCTGGGACTTAGAATCAACATTCACAGTTCTTATTAAACCACTAGCAACTTTCTCTCTGACAAGATGAACATCAATGTCAAAATGTTTAGTCTCCTCATGCATTACAGGGTTAGCTGCAGTCTGTATTACTAATTTGTTATCACAATACAAATCAACAAAACCACATTATCAATACCAAATTCACCCAAAATTTTAACTATCCACATAATCTCACATGTGGTTGATGCCATAGACCTATACTCAGCTTATGTTGATGATTTAGACAGAGTAGTCTATCTTTTACTATTCCATGATACTAGATTACCATTTATAAAGACAAGCACCTTGAAACAGACCTTCTAGTCACAGGGCACTTAGCCTAGTCTCAATCAGAAAATGAAGTAATCATAAAATCACTTTTCCTTCTAGAAAACTTAACACCAAGCCCAGGTGCAAGTTTTAAATATTTAAGAACTCCTAAAGCAATATCAAAGTATGATTTTAAAGGAGCATGCATATGTTGACTTAAACAATAAACTGAGTATGATATTTCGGGTCTAGTATGAGGCAAGTAAATTAGCTTTCGAACCAACTTTTGATAATTTGTAATGTTCAAAAAAATTTATCAGTGTCTGACTCCTTATGACTGAGAACAATGTTCTCAAGCAAAGGTGTCATCACTGGTCTGCAAGCTAGTAAACCAAACTCATGAAGTAACTCAAGACAATATTTCCTCTGACTTAAACATAAGCTAGTTTTAGTTTTTAAAACTCCAATTCTAAGGAAATACTTCAACTCACCTAAGTTCTTAATTTTAAATTTGTTACTCAAAAAACTTTTAAAATTTTCAATCTCATTAACATCACTTCTTATAATAACCAAGTCATCAACATAAACTAATTAACAAATATAAGCACACATTTCCTTTGTTCTTAATAAACAAGGAATGGTCATTCTTAGACTGCACAAAACATGCTTCAAGTAAGGCTTCAGACAACTTATGATTCCATTGTCTGGGAGCTTGCTTCAAGCCATATAAAGATTTTTCACGCTTGCACACTTTAGTTTCACTAATTATAAAAAACCCTGAAGGCAGTAGCATATAAACCTCCTCTTTTAAATCCACATAAAGAAAGGCATTGTTAACATCCATTTGATAAATCTTTCAGTCTTTCTGGACTACAAGATTTATCAAGCATCTAATAATGCTCATTTTAACCACAGGACTAAAGGTCGGGTTAATATACAAAGAAGTTACTATACTTTCCCAAAAAGTTCGTCTAAGTTACTCAACTTTCATTTTGTTCATCCAAGTTACTAATGTATACGAGTTTATTTAATATGTTACTAATCTTTTTAAAACTTGTTATTCCAGTTACTACTTTGATGGGTTACCGGCTAGAAAGAAAATATTGGTGTCCACGTCGGATGGAGTCATTACAACTCAACATTTGACTATTCAACACATCTTTATACCCTAAATAATACCACTCACCCACTTCACTTTATTCTATTACATCTCAAAAATTAGGGTTTGAAAACCCTTTTCCCCCAAATCTAAATATCTTATACATCAATGGTTGCCCTTTGCGGGTGTGGTGAGTTAGCATGGTGTCGAACGTCTTAGACACACAATAACCCCGGTCGAAGATTTCTTGGTTGCCCTAATTTCATGGATCCCACAAGAAATTGCAACTTTTTTAGGTGGGTTGATGTTGAGTTACCAAATCGATGGTATCAAGCACAGATGTATGAGCTTCATTTCAATTTGAAAAATGCACAAGATGAGATTGTTCAGTTGAATAATCAAAACTCAAGGAATGTCTTCTACAATAAGTTGTTGATTGTGTTGGTGTTGGCCATTATTGTTTCTTGGTTTGTCTAGGTTTCTTGGTGTAGTGATGATGTGTTTTGGTTATATAAGAAGTGTTGGTTTGTTTAGGTTTAGGCCATTATCAGTTGTTTAGGTTTTGGCCATTATCAGTTATTTACGTTTGTTGGCAATCTTGTTTGTAAGAATTTATGTATTTTCTAATGAAGTTATGTTATTGTAATGTTTGTCCTTTTTCCACTAGACTGTCAAAAACACTATAACATAGATTCAACACATGATAATATAAACATGATCCATATATGGATTCACCATTCATTACATAAAGTTGCCCATATGAAGCAAAATAGGGCAATGTTAACACAGTTAATTAGTAAGTTCCATCCTAAAGAGACAAGTTCTAATGGTAAATATACCACTGACATAACACCATAATGGCAGATATACAAAATTGCCTAATATATTTGGCAAGCCATTTTCAAGTTATACTAAGAACTATTCTAAGACCATAGCATCATCAGGTGTTAACCTGGGACCGTGTTGGGGGTCTTCTTTGAAAAAGGAATTTCTTGATCCTTTCTGATCCCTCATTCTCTTATCACTGGGTTCCTCCTCCTTATCACTAGTTGTTCATGTTCTACTTCTTCAGGTTCAGCTTGTTCAGGTTCAACTTCTTTAAGTCGGATTCTACATATCAGGCTTGGTTGGGTGAACTAGTTGTAGGGAATTTCATCAGTGGTTTTGGGTCACAAATAGCTGGAGTACCTTCATTATGGCCATGCAGGTATGGTATAACCTTGTTTTCTGTGTACCTTAAAAATTAGCTTTCAAATATCAGGATTAAATAAAATATATTTACTAAACAAAAATAATAACAAAGAATAGATCTTACCCCCAAATTGGCTCTCCATCAATGGCGATCCCATACTCACCCCAAATCTATTGGTCTTATTCCTGTGGTATGCAGAAGATTGTTGATCCACCATTCTCCACTACCCCTACTCTCTCACTGTATTACCATTTATTGTCTTAACACTTAACCTCCACATACAGAATCTCCCACTTGTGACAACACTTGTGTGCCTAACCTTTGCAGACAATCCCTTGTTTGGTGTCCTTAACTTGCAGACCTATCTCTTATTGGTGTCCTAAAACTTGTAGACATTTCCTTTGGTAGGTGTTATCTACACTAGCAGTCCATCCCAACTTGTAGGACCCACCCCTTTACAGATCCACTCTTGTAGGACACCTCCCCGTGCAGGGAACCCTCCCCTTGCAGACCATCCTCTTGCAGACCCTCCCCTTACAGACCTTCCTCTTGCAGACCCTCCCTTTGCAGACCCACCCCTTGCAGACCCTCCCCTTGTCCTAACACCACAACTTGCAGAACCTCACTTGCCATTATCAGTTGGTGTTGGTGTTGTATGACACCCCTCTTTGTAGGGTCCTTCCCTCCACAAGTTTTACAATGGATCTCTGCCCTTTTACTACTAACCCGTGTTCTATTCCTATCACCTTCACTTGCATCCCATCTGTCTTTTGTGTGGTGCTTCCTGGCATTCTCCTTTTGTTTGGAGGTAATGGTTTTTGGTATTGTAGGAGTTAGGCCACTGACCCTTCATTCATTCCTCAATGTAATGATTATAAGCAGCCAACAAACATGTTCTTCTAATAGTATACCAACTAGACACATTTCTTTTGGATCTCTGTGTCAGAAGTAAAATGGGCAGCTAAAGGCATGTTGACATAGGATTACCAGATAGTTGCCAAGCCCTTCAAGTGCATAGTCCCTTAATCTTTCATCTACTTTAAATCCTCCAAAACCATTCCTTACTTCAAATCTGACTCTCACCACTGGAATGACTTATCCAGAGTCACAAGAAAGTTGTAATTAAAAATAAAAGTGTAAGTAATTAACTAACAAATGTATGAAAATAAGTAACTAAAGGAAAAGTGTAAGTAATTAACCTATGTAAATCCTTTAATATTTCAAACTTCTTTCTGATATTAGGACAAAGCACATCATTTCATTTAACATGCTTCTCCCTCATTCTTTGCATTCTTTCCATTAAGGAGACTCTTATGTCTTCTAACATGTTTATTATCGGTTTCCTTCTTGCATCTACTATGAGTGCATTAAAGCATTCTGAAATTCCATTTTTCACAGCATCACAAGCTTTGTCAGTAGTGAAGAAGGCTCTGCTCCAACTTTCTGGATGATCTGTCCTCAGTGTTGTGCGATCATTGCTGATATCGTTTATTTCTTTCATGACTTGTTCAAATTTTGCTGGATATGTTGCCTTTGCTGCTTTCCAAAACAAATTTCTGTATTGGACCCCTGTGAACTTCTTTCTGAAGTTAGCATAAATGTGTCTTGCACATTGTCTATGTTCAGCCAAAGGCATAACTTCTTTTGACTATGCTTCAATTATACCCTGAATTATTAAACTTAAAGTATTGTGAAAACTTAATCTAATCATTAAAGTATTGTAAAACATATAGTTAACATTAAAGTACCTTTTGTTGATCAGATATGTTAGTAAGACTTTCACCAGTACTTTCCAAGTAATCTATCAAAATCATTTCATGAAACACACCACTCCATTCTTTCACTTATTCTCAACATTAACCACACCCATGCAATAGGATATATCTGATTATTCCCATCTCTTCCTACTGCAGACAACAATTCTCCTTTGCATATCGTTTTCAGAAAGCAACCATCAAGACCTATCACTCTCCTACAACCTTCTAACCATCCTTCCTTAACCCTTAAGAATACAAAAAAACCTACGAAACTGTACTTTCCATCGGCATTGGTAACACTGCTTCTTACAAGTAGAACCTGATTAGAATTAAGTATCTCACTTGCATATGACCATAACATTCCATAGTGATCCTTTAAAACAAGTCTCAAAACCGCTTTAAGCTTTAAATCTTTCCCCCTTCTAGCTGATGATATTGACTTGCATTTATATTTCTTTAAAATCAACTCAATAATCTCCCTTACCTTGATACCAGGATTGATCATGATCTTTTTGGCATAGTTTCTAGCAATCCAGTTACTTGTGATTAAGGTCAAAGCTCAACAAGTCCTAGCAATGCATGTTCATAAGTCAATCTTTTTATTTAAACGACTTCTCATTTTGCATCCAGATGCCCACAATCTAAATGGACATTTCCTATCCATATTATCTCTAGAACATTTAGCCACAAGTCTCCTAGGGTTATTCACCTCATAATATAGCTGGTAACCATTACCCAATGCATAAAATGCCAATGCTCTTTTAAGTTGATCAGGTGACTCATACTTTTCACCTTCTTTGTGGTCTCTTAATATGTTTATTCCTCATTAATTCTCATTTTTATATTATGGATAAAAAAAATACACCATAATGGCAGATATACAAAATTGCCTAATATATTTGGCAAGCCATTTTCACTTCGATCACTCACAGCTACATCTTTTTCAACATACTCATCCCTAGGTAACCCTTTGTATATTATACTTAGAAAGTTCTCATCAAACATTTTTAAAGCTTTTCTTCTAGGTGCATGGTCTGGTTTACTAGTCCTAGCATGAAAAACCTCTTCTTCACCCTCAGACAAATGATCAACGAATGCAGTGTCACTCTCTTCAAAACTATTATAGTTAAAAGTATTGTAGTTATCCTCTAAATCACTCTTAGTGTCTATATTTTGTTGACTAGTGGTGGTACTAGCATCATGTAAATCAAACACAGAATGAGACACAAATATATGTAACACATAATCAGTTTGTGTACTACATTCAATACATTCAGCTAAGTCAGCATCATTATTTAAAATCCTAACTTAAAATCTAAACCATGCATAAGATAAAATATCTGTTTGATATCACTTGAAAATTCAACTACTAAAAGTTTCACAAAACCAACAAAGCCCAATGTAACAAGATCAACATTTGGGATTTCAGATAAAATTTCAAAGTCACAAGAAAAAGGGTCTCTTACAAACACGCCACCATAATGAAATTTAATCAGAAAAGAGGATGAAGACGAGGACGGTGCCATCTGAAGCAAGAACAAACAATAAAAATTGTTAATTTTACAAAACCCTAAATTTTTTAACAAACCCTAAAATTATATAACCTAATTCAGGCTAATAGACAAGACCAATGAACAATTAGGAAGTGTTCTTACCTTGTTTGAAAGATGGCAAACATAAATCGAAGATCAATTTCAAAAACTTAAAAAGATGAAATGGATTTGATTATTGGGATTTGAGAGAAATATGGATATGTTTAAGTGTTTCTATGTGTTATTGATATTGGGATTGTTTAAGTGTTATTTGTTTAAGAAAATTGTTATAAAGATATTATAGTCAACAAATAAAATAGAAAAACAGATATTATGCCACGTCGGACATACAACCGGGAATAAGAGGTTAGATGTTAGTGGTAACTTAAATAACCGGTTGCTCATACATTAGTAACTTGGATGAACAAAATGAAAGTTGAGTAACTTAGGCGAACTTTTTAGGAAAGTATAGTAACTTCTTTATATATTAACCCACTAAAGGTCTTTTCATAGCCAATGCCTTCTTTTTGGCTAAATCCCTTAGCTACTAACCTAGCCTTATATCTTCCCACTTTACCATTAGACTTATACTTAATTTTGAAAACCCATTTACAACCAATTGGCTTTCTACCAATTGGAAGGTCAGTCATAAACTAAGTTTTATTTTCATAAAATGCATGCATTTCATTGTTCATGGCATTAACCAAATTAACATCTTTCAAGGCCTCCTCATAAGAGGAAGGTTCACTGCACTTACTAAAGTTAGACACAAAACTGTAATTCTCAGGACTTAATAAAGAATGATTTGCATATCTATTTAAGCCATACTTAACTTTATTATCTAAATTAAATTCATTCAGCTTAACATGTAATTTAGAAGATCTTTGAGATCTTCTAAGACCAACTTCTCTAGAGATATTAGGAAACTCATTTTGAAAAACATAAAACTTAATAGGTGAGCCAACATTGCCCTCAGATTTTCTTTGATCGCCTATAGGAGTTGCAAAGTGTTCCCCATCATGTCCAACATGGTCTGTGATAGCACCATCATCTGGTTGATGCACTCTGCCACCTTTACCAGGTGGCCCTTCCTCATCATCATTGGGTCTTCAAGGAGTATTAGTTGCAGGTTCCGAGTCATAGTGATCAATGAAATTTAAAGTAGAGATTTCACTATACTCATTAACAGGTTCATTGTTACTCATTTTATATGGAAAATCAGTCTCATAAAACTTGATATCTCTGGAAATCAAAACATTTCTATTTTCAAGACTAAAAAGCTTGTATGCTTTTTTACCACTAGCATACCCAATTAATACACACTTTTCAAACCTACCTTAAGCACTGTAGCAAAACACAAACACCCAAAACTCCTTAAGTGAGAAAGGTTTGGTTCCCTACCATGCATTAAAAAAGGGAGATTTACCATTAAAAACTGAGGAAGGAAGCCTGTTAATCAAATAAGTAGTAGTTAAAATGCATTCAAACCAAAAAAGAAGAGGAATCCCACCTAAACATAAGACTCCTAGCTACATTAAGCATGTGTTTATGTTTCCTCTTAACAATCCCATTATACTGAGGTGTATAAGCACAAGAAGTCTGATGAATTATACCCATAGTTTCAAAAAAACTCACTCATTTTATGATTTACAAACTTAGTACCATTGTCAGACCTAACAACTTTAACCTTTTTATCAATATATGTCAAAACCAATTTATAAAAACCAACAAACATTTCATAAACCACATCTTTAGACTTAAGAAAATACACCCAAATAGCTCTGCTGAAATCATCAACAACAGTTAAGAGATACATAAAACCCTCTATGCTAACCACTTTATATGGACCCCAAACATCCAAATGAATTATTTCACCAAAAACAATTGTTTTGTGTTCACTTAATGGAAAAGAATCCCTACACTGTTTAACCTTATGGCAAAATTCACAGGGACCATTATGATCCACATTAGAAAGGTTCAATGAATTTTTTAACAATTTTAAAACCGGGTTAGCAAGGTGTCCCAATAAATTATGCTAAACATCTTTAGAAACATGACATGCAAAAAACTTACTATTATTACTAACAACAGACTTATCATACTGGTTATCAAACAAATATAGACCAGCAGATTCAATACCAGTCCCTAGAACAGTCTCCTTTTTCAAATCCTAAATATAACAAGTAGTTTCATCAGAATTGACACTCAATTTACTATCCTTAATCAGCTTATGAACAGACAGCAAACTAACAAAGTATTCATGCACAACCAAAACATCAAATAAAACCACATTATTAATAAGCTTAAGATTCCCAACGTGAGTAATTTTGGCCAAAGTCTCATTGGGATGCCCCACGGTCAAATTAAGCTCAGAAATATCAACCATATTAAACATATTTTCAAAACTACTAGTCATGTGTTGGTTTGCACTAGAGTCAGTTATCCATCCAAATGGTAACTGACTCCATCAATTTTTAAATTAGCATTGAAGAATCTATAAAAGTTTTGATTAAAAACACGTTGTAATTATAAAAAGAGCAAAAACTACTACCTACCATATTGGCATTAACAAAAGAAGCATAGTTCTTATTGAGAAGATTCATCAGTTTCAAAACCTGCTCATTAGTGAAAAACAAAGTGCCAGTAGATGTTTTTACATCATTGTTAACCACAAAAGTACCTCTGGCATCAATAATATTAGTTATGTTGTTATTAAAATTTCTAGAGGGTTTAAGATTAGGATTTCTTTTAAAACCTGGTGGGTAACCAATGTTTTCAAAGCATTTGTCAATAGTATGACCTTTTAAATCACAATTCTTACATAAAAGACTGTCATAATTTACCTTATTCACATTACTACCATTACTGTTATTCCAATGTGAGTTTCCCTTCGTTTATTGTTATCATTAGGTCTAGAAACAAAAGCAGAAACTTGAGGTTTTTCAGATTTCATGGAAATAGATGGAATCCCTTTGTGGGATTCTTCCCTACAAATGATCACAAAAGCATCATTGACTTTAGGAAGGATTTCCCTAGTCAATAAACTGCTCCTTATAAGTTTGTTTTATCATGTATTTTAATTGATTGTATCTATTGCTTAATAACTTGTAGTTGCATAAAAATATACGTTAGTAATCTTTAGAAAAGGAGGAAAATGTGTAAAACTATGGACCATGGCTATGTTTGGCAACGAGGATAATGTGGCTTATAAAGGGCTTGAGATTTTAAAATAAGTTAACTAATAAAATAAGTCTCGTTTGTCACGCATGCTTATGAAACATTTAACAAGTCATAAGCCTTCATAAGCCCAAGCCTATAGAAAAGGCTTATATGGAGTTATAACTAGTCAAATTAGTTAAATATCATTCAAAATATAAAGAGTTATCACGCAAAAGCTGGAAATATATGTGAATTTAATTCGTTGTATTTAATGCAATTTTACATTAATAAGTGTAACTAATTCGCCAAAAAGCTTTATAAAAATAAGTTTTAGCTTTCGGTCTATAATATAAGCACCAACTCTTGCCCATTGCGTCAAACATACCCATGTGTTATGCTGGAACATCTTGTGAAGGTGTTTCTTCACATGTGAAGGCTACGACGGCCGAGATCTTTGGCCCACGAAGGAGAGATTTGGAGTCGGTTTGGTGGTCCGCACCACCTAACGTAAACACAAAGAAAAGTGGAAGTGATGTGGGGTACGTTTTGATATTTGTAAGTGTGTGCGTGAAGTATATATTGTGAGGTATGTTTGTATAAAGTGGTGTATTTTTATGTGTTTTGTTAAGGGCTTACCACTACGACTATTAGATGATGGGTTAAGTGGTGTGATATAAAGCTTTTGTGGCATTAATGTAGAGGTAAAGGGAATGTGAGTAGCTAACCATTGCACTTAGCGGACACATTTGGTTATCGTGTTTGGAATAAAACTAAAGCACATATCTTACTTTCACAAAACTATTAAAATTGTAAACTTTAAAAAACCGTTGTAGTTGTCTTACATACGGTTAAAAAACAAAGAAAATATATAGTTGATATCATCGCTTCTTTACCTTCAATAAATCAGAAAAAAAATGAAGTATGTGGCAAAATATTAAACGTAACACGTATGCAAAATATGACGTGTCTCATCCTCCGTGAATATCTCCCCCTATTAGTTTTCAAGTAATAATTCAGTCGCTCCATCCCCATTATCCTAAAACTGAAATCGACAGTTTCAATCAATATAAAACCGTCTTTGAATCACACTCATTAATTCATCTTTTTTTAGAAGAAAAAAAAACATATTTCGGATTGTAAATTAAAAGTTTTAGGTGAAAAGTGTTTCTGGTCTGGAAGAATATCCATGATTAAAGGTTTGGTATTTTACTTATTCTTTCTTTGCAATTTTAGCTAGAAGCGGTTTCTAAGAGGCTGTACAACTAAAATCAACTATAGCATAAGCAAAGCCGAAGGATAGTGTTGCTAAAATTATGTTCGAGTTGAAGATCAGACTTGAGTTGTGTTAATAAGAAGGCTATGAGGTTCAAACATACTATGTGGCTCACTGGTTTTTTTGTTTGCATAATTCAATACATGAAGAGCGTTATCATGATGCTTCGAGTTGTGTAAAAATACTGGAAGTGGGCTGGTGTTAATATTAATACTCCTACATTAGAGGTGCGGATTGTTTGGGTAATAACCGAATAAACCGAAAACCGAAACCGCACGAACAAAAAAAATCGAACCGAACTTATAACCGAACCAAAATTGCCAAAACCGAAACCGAACTAAAATTTTGGTTTTCGGTTTGGATATGGTTTTGGCAATCTGAACCGAAAACCGAATATATATAGATATATATATTTTATATATTTATATATATGAAAAGACCATTAAATATTTATCTTAATATAAAAAACACTTATTATGCTTCTTGAAATAATTGTTTTCTATGTTAGAAAACTATATAAATAAACTTTAAAAAAATATAAATGGTATAATTCGGGTTATTCAGGTTAACCCGAAAACCGAACCGAATTCAAATTCGGTTTTGGGTTCGATTTGGTTATCGGTTTTAACCCAGAAAAAAGAACCGAACTAACCGAACCGAGTAAATTAAACAACCCGATAACCGAACCGACGAACACCCCTATCTTACATAAAGGTAGCAGTCCTAAATAGGTGAAATAAAAAGTTAGTTATAAAGGAAATAGGTGGGCCATGTGGTCGAAGAGGTTGAAAACTGCCCAAAATTGCATACAACCTTCATTCAATTTGCATCAAAGTATAATTTCCATTAGATAATTAATATGTGTAGAAGTTAAAAGTTAGAAAACTTAGAAAAATACCAAATTTTATAAGTGTCATCACTTAGTATAGTGTCTTAAAAATGTGAGGAATCTCGCTTTAGGCCCATTGGATCGTTGAGATGACCTTGATTGTTATGGGAATTGTCCATCAAACACATGGATGTATGTTTTGAACATGATTACGTGATATTACACACTCATGTTTTAGGCGGTTATCCTTGCGATGTTAGACTCACATCTAAATGCCAAAGTCCTTTTTATATATGATTCATATAGGTGTTTGTTTCATGATAGACCCAAATCTATATGACCTAATAATCCATTAATATTTTTTTGGGTAAAGGGGATTACCCCGGTAAAAATCCATTAATATTAATATTTCTTTCCTAAAATTCAAAGTATTATAAAATATTGTTATATCATTCTTTAACATTATTCTTTTCATTTCATATTAAGTGTTCATATTACTATTTTAGGATGTCTCATAATAAGTTTTTACTCTATATTTCAACCGGTAAAAATAAATTTTAGTTGATAGATATGATATTTGATTGATAGGAGTGATAATAAATTTCCTAAAAACCTTAGTGCAATAGACACTTATTATGTAAGTAGAAGAGAATTATGCTCACGGGCTTTTTAATTGAATTCTTGACATAAAAGTTTACTAAATATGTAGTCGAACCATAATCATATTGTATTCCTTACCAAAAGAGAACCAACTATGTTTCATCATCATTGAGCCACATATGCAAATATTTTTTGGTGTTGTTCCTATTAACGTAATTCAGTTATTTTACTTTAATTTTTGTTTATTAGTGTTCAGTTGCCAGTGCATAACATGAAGTTGGACACACAAGTTTTGAGGTTTATTTGTTTTTATTGCTTGGACATTTACTCTCCAGTTTAAACGGTAAATCGAGTTGAGTTTGACATAGAAATGCTTAAACACGTAATCAAAACATCACGTTATTCTTTAATCAATGCTTTAATAATATTTACTGCAAAGTGTGTGCATTTTGCTATAATTATTGTATATTTAATCTTAAGAGGCATTGTATATATACCTACTAAAATATGAATATTTACATATTTCTCTAAAATACAAGTTTTTAATGCACAATGTACAATGATGTTTAAGCATGTTTTGAATGTATATATACGCAAATATGTAAGTTTCAGTGAGTATATATGTAATTGCCCATAATCTTAAACAAAGGTTGAAATTTAGTAGCTATTGAGAAAACTAACCATCGGTCGGGTAAAGACTGTAACACCCCCAAATCTGGGTGGCAGCGGAATATTGAATATCCGAGGGCGTTACTTCACAGATCAATAGCACAAGATATGAGAAAGACCACTAAACGTGTCGTTTTAAAAAGATACATTGGATTAACAAAATATTTGCTCATTACATAAGCTCATGGCTTCAAATTGTTCGACAATAAAGGTAAAGATTTCGGTTTATAACAAATATTCCCAATGTAATACGTCCCAAATCTTTAGTATTAACTTCCTCCAAGAAATTTACCCAATGTAGCTCTGAGCACCTACGGCCTTATTGACCTAGAAAACAGCTTAAAACTGTCAACATAAGTGGTGAATTCCAGAGGATATGAATAAATTGCAGGACCACAGAGAATTCCAGTGTATGATTAAGCAACAAATCAAGACATCATAAAATAAATTACGGTTTTCCTCAGCTCATGACACTGTATCTCGACATGTATTAATGCAATATTGCCAACATTTTGCCCGTGAATAATTCTAACCCTCTAACATCCCAAATCCAACATGTATAATATTCCGGTTTTGTCCTCAAACCGCACAGTGAACGGCTTGAAAATAAGTAACTCGACCGCCAAACGAGATAGTCAAACACCAAGTAAATCTATTCTATACATGCGTGGCTTACAATCTCTATAATTCGCGCTCACAATCTAGTAATTGACAGTTCATGATAATGGGCTCAGTGGGTTATCGCTACTTAGGCAAACACGTAATCATTGTATAAAATGTACACTTGCGTCCAATTTGTAAAACAAAGCATGTTCTCACCCCAGAGATGTAAATCATTTAAATAATTATAAAGTATGGGGCTATGAACTCACCTAAGTAGGTAGTCCTCTGTGAATGATACATATGGCAAATGAATCGCACCGTCAAATACCTAAGTAAATACGGCTAGTCTTAGTCTACAAGTTTAGGCCAACGACTTAATGCATAAACTACAATAAATTGCTAGTTTATATATGATGTTATCACTTGTGTGGTGGTGCTCATTTTTATTGTATTTGTCCTTACTTGATGGCTCTTGGGAAGGTATACGATTACACACGTTCAAGTGTATGTTATTAATAAATATACATATTTATTAAGTCGTGGTTTAACTCGAATAATATCCGATAAATATTAATACCCATCCGATACGTTAAGTGGTTATTAAAATCACCCTTGCTCATGAAATACCCTTAGGTTTTCTAAAATTACAAAAACAGTCCCTATGTTTATGAAAATATAATATTTACATTTTAAACCCCTAGGTTTCTACGTTTATACTTTTAGTCCTTCAACTTTACAACAATTACACTTTAGGTCCTTATGTTCTCAAAACAGCCCCTTAAGTTTCAGAAGTGACAAGACAGCCCCTAGACTTTATAAAAATAGTTTTTGGCAGTTTCTACCCTATGTTTCCATTTTTGACACTTTTAGTCCCTTAACTTACAAAAATTACATTTTAAGCCCAATTAAGTTCTAACAAGTGGCAATAAGTTTTATTAAGCTCCAATAAGCCATATAAGTTGTGGCAGCTTATAAATAAGCTCGGATGAGCTTATTTAGGCTTATTGGACCTTATTGGGCCCATTAAGGTCCAATAAGCAATTTAAAGGTCTAATTTAGTTTTCAAAGGCACATAAGCCCTCATTAAGCTTATTTAAGCTTATTTAAAACTGTTGGCTGAAAAATAAGTTTGAATGAGCTTATTTGAGCTTATTCGAGCTTATTGGGCTTGCTAGCCTAATAACTTTAACCCGAAAGATATCAAGGGGTCCATTAATGTTTTATAACATGTTCAACTTATTGTTCTAGGCTAAATAAGCACTTATAGGTCTGTTTTATTTCTCGGCTTATTTATTAAGCAATTTAGCCTCGCTAATGGGCTTTTGGGTCCAATAAGAACCCGAATAGCATTTTAAACATTTAGGCTTGGTCCGTTGAGGTCCATTAGCTTTTATAAGTTCATAAATGACTCAATAAGCTACATAAGCTGTGGTAGTTTATAAATAAGCTCGGATGAGCTTATATCGAGCTTATTGGACTCGTTAGCCCAATAATTCTAGCCTGAAGAGTCCAAAAAGGTTTATACATGTTATAGCTTATTTTTCCAAGTCTTATTAAGTACTTAAAATTATAATTAAGCTGTTTTTACTGTTCGGCTTATTTTTAAGCTAATAAGCCTCGTCAATGGGCTTTTGAGCCTATTATGAACCCGATAAGGCCTCTTTCGTGTATTACCAAGCCAAACGAGCTCAATAAGTCTTACAACCCTTCAATAAGTTCAAGTGAGCTTATTAATAAGCTGTGGGCCTTAACTAACAGACTGTTAGGCCCATTAATGTCTGTTAATGGACTGTTTGGCCCAATGTGATCCGTTAGTGGTCCGTTAGGCTTATTAGTGGTTTTAGGGCTTAGTTAGGGTTTTTGTTAAGCACCTTAAGCTACTATTAAGCTCTTTAACTTATACATAAGCCAACCTATAAGCTCGTGTCCTATTCATGGGCTTCGTGGCCCAACAGTGGACATACACGTCCATTGTGGGTGCGTATGGTTTGGGTTTGTGGTGTTTAACCACGAACGAACACTTTGAGCTTATTTGACCTACCTTTGGTTCGTGTTTAACACATGCAAGCGTCTAATTAGCTTGTATACTCCTTCCCAAGCCAAACTATCAAGTTTACGCGAAATGTTTACGTATAAGTTTCGTGTATTTCGAGTGGACGTGATAGATTTCATGTTAGTTTCCATTCTTGAAATTAAATGATAACGATTATGCCTTAGCTCATATTTAAGTCTCGTTTTATACCTTTTTAACGTGTCCTAGCACCACACAAGATCATAACCGCGTATATTATGTGCGTGAACCATGCATGGGGTGAACCATGCACGTTCATGCTCACGTTAACTTGTTACACACAAGTTAACGTGACCCTTACAACTAGACATGAATAAAAAAAGAAACGAATGAGATATAGATATGTATGGCCTAGTACGTAAAACAATGGTGGTTTGCTTGAGTGGTGTTTGTATGGTCTTTAGAAGTTGTTAAGAGATGTGTTAAGTGTCAATTTTTTAAGGAGTATATATAGGGCTTATATTTAGTTAGCTCCCTCAGTTCCTATTTCCAAACCAAACCGTGACCTATTTAGTGTTTTTAAAAAAAATGGTTTCAGTTAGCCAACATGGTTTTGCTTAATTACCTTATAGTACATCTCTTAATTACAGTTTGCTTATGATTGAAATCTTATAAGAGTGTTTGTATGTAGTTGTTGCTAATGTGGGTATCAATAGAGTAAGAAAGGATCCAAAGTAGTCTTTACACAAATAGGTATTATGTTACTAGGAAAAATTAAGGCCAAGCCTTTAATTAATCCTATGTTGTACATGTACTTAGGAAGATCTCATGTTGCTAGGTTTGTATGTGTCGAGTGAGTGGCTAGAGAGGGGGAAACACAAAATACCATCTTGTATAGGATTTAGCAAGTACTTAGCTTTAATTAGCCTTAGGTTGTATAAGATTTAGTAAGTATTCTTTGGTTCATGGTTTTTGTTTACCTATGACCGGCCATAATGGATTATTAATACAAGAATTTAATAATTTTTGTGTTTAAGTATTAAGGGTGGTTATTGGTTTGAGTCTAGGTATTTCCGAAGTGTGTCTAAACGTATTTTATTGCGAAATGTAAGCCCTTTTATGTGACCAACAAAAATAAAACGCGCAAAGTCAATAATTTTCTTCTTAATAATCATATAACACTTGCTTGATGTAAACCTCAATTTATTTAGTGACCGTTTACGTTAAATGATTATTTCTAGTCTACACGATTTAGCTTAAAAGTTAAATTAAAGGTAAACGCGTATTGGACTAAAATAAATAGTGAAGAATAATAGAGTCGTAAAATGACCTGAATTTGAGAAATGTTACAGTCTCCACCCGTTAAAAGAGCTTTGTCCTCAAAGCTTAAGACCTTGAAGTAGATGACGAAGCCTGGTTTGTAAATAGTTGTGGGTATTTCTGTTTGAACGAATCTTCACATTCCCAGGTGAACTCAAGACCACTCCTCTAGTTCCAGCGAACCTTAACCAATGGTATCCGGCTTCGCTTTAATTGTTTGATCTCCCGTTCCATGATTTCAATAGGCTCTTCCACAAACTAGAGCTTATCATCAACGTGAATTCCTTCCAACGGCATGGCTAATGGTTCGTCAGCGTAACATTTCTTCAGATTAGACACATGGAAAGTATGGTGAACCCTGCTCAACTCTTGAGGAAGTTCCAGCCTGTAGGCAACCTTCCCAACCTTGGCTAACACCTTGAAAGGTCCGACATATCTTGGGTTCAACTTGCCCCGCTTACCTAATCGTACAACCCCTTTCTAAGGTGAGACCTTGAGCATAACCCTATCCCCAACTTTGAACTCCATCGGCTTACGCTTCAAATCAGCGTAGCTCTTCTGTCGATCCTGAGCAGCTTGAATCCTCTGCTTGATTAGGATGATCTTTTCCGTTGTTTCCTGGATCATTTTCGAACCAGTAAGTTGAGCTTCTCCAACTTTGGCCCAGCACACAGGTGATCGACATTTTCAGCCATAAAGTGCCTCATAAGGTGCGGCCTTTATGCTAGCGTGATAACTGTTGTTATATGAAAATTCGGCTAATGGCAAATGATTAACCCAGCCTTTTCCAAAATCGATCACGCAAGCACGTAGCATGTCCTCGAGAGTTTGAGTAGTCCTCTCGCTCTGACCGTCGGTTTCTGGATGATACGCGATGCTCATACTCAGATCTGTACCCAAAGCTTTCTGAAATGATCTCCAAAAGTTTGATGTGAACCTCCCATCACGATCATAGATGATTGAAATAGGTATTCCATGTCTTGCTACTATCTTGTTCAGGTACAACCTTGCCAACTTGTCCAATGGGTCATTCTCCCTTATTGGCAAGAAGTGAGCAGATTTTGTAAGTCGATCCACAATCACCCAGATGGTGTCAAAACCTTGTGACGACTTAGGAAGCTTGGTGATAAAATCCATCATGATATTATCCCACTTCCACTCGGGTATTGCTGGTTGTACTAACAGTCCCGATGGCATTTGATGTTCGGCCTTGACCTTTGCACATGTCAAGCACTTACTAACGTCGGTGGCGATGTCAGCTTTCATATTGGGCCACCAATATAGCTTCTTTATGTCTTGGTACATCTTGTCGGAACCGGGATGGATAGAATACTTCGACTTGTGGGATTCGTGCATAATCACGGATCTTAAGTCGCCATAGCAAGGTAACCAACTCCTGCCATTTAAACATAACGTCCCATCGGCGCATGGTTTCAACTTTTCCTTGGGTATGTCCTTTCTAATCATACCGCCTACATCTTGTTCTTAAGATTCTCTGGTTTTAGGGCTTCGATCTGAGCTTCTAGTATTTGTTTGGGGAGATCCAAGCCAATAGTCATAACTAAGGCTCAAACCCATAATGGCTCGATCCGTTCCTTACGGCTTAATGCATCGGCCACTACGTTTGCCTTCCCTATGTGATAACAAATGTCACAGTCATAATCACTTAGCAATTCTAGCCAACGGCGCTACCTCATGTTAAGATCCTTTTGGTCAAGAATGTGTTGTAGACTTTTATGGTCGGTGAACACGGTGCATTTGGTTCCATATAGATAATGTCTCCATATCTTTAGAGCAAACACCACCGATCCAAGTTCTAAATCATGAGTGGTGTAGTTCTTCTCATGAATTTTTAGTTGTCGAGAAGCATAGGCAATCACCTTCTCTCTCTGCATCAATACAGCACCTAAACCCTTGTGTGAAGCATCACAATAGACCACAAAGTCTTCGCTTCCTTTAGGTAAAGCCAGAATTGGCGCACTACACAACTTCTGCTTTATTAACTGAAAAGTGTTTTCTTCCTTTTCTCCCTAGTCAAATTTGATTCCTTTCTGAGTAAGCTTTGTCATTGATTTAGCAATCTTCGAAAATCCCTCAATGAACCTTCGATAGTAACCAGCAAGACCTAAAAATTGGCGGATCTCCGTCGGTGTCTTAGGAGATGCCCAATCTTTGATAGATTCTATCTTGGCTGGATCCACATGAATACCTCTGCTATCAATGACGTGACCGAGAAATTGTACCTTCGGAATCCAAAATTCACATTTTGAAAACTTGGCATACAACTTCTCCTTCTTAAGCAATTCCAAAATCAAAATTGCCTTAAGATGTTCTTCGTGCTCTTTCTATCCCCCTTTGAATAAATAAGTAAATCATCAATGAAGAACCCCCCCCGAATTAACAACGTTATCCAAGTAGGGCTTGCAACACTCGGTTTTTTCATGAGTCCAAGAATACCGCATGGGCATTTGTTTAGCCCGAATGGGCTAACCTAAACTCGTAATGACCATATAATGAACCAAGTTCGGAAATGCCGTCTTGAATGTTTCTTGATCTCGGTACTCTGCAGCTGGTGATAACCTGATCTCAATCTATCTTTGAATAAATGCCTGGATCCTTGGAGTTGATCGATAAATCATACAATCCTTAGAGTGGATAACGATTTCTTTAACTGTTAGCTTATTTAACTCTCGGTAGTCAATGCACATCCTGAATGACCCATCCTTCTTTTTGACGAACAAGACCGGGGCTCCTCAAGGTGAGGAACTAGGTCTTATGAAGCCTTTGTCAGAAAGCTCTTGTAGTTGTTCTGACAATTCCTTCATTTTAGACGGTGCCAATCGATACGGTGCTTGAGCTACGGGCGCGGCTCCTGGAATCAAATCGATATGGAATTCCACTGGTCGAGCTGGAGGAAGACCCAGCAAGTCCTCGGGAAACACTTCTGAAAAATCTCGAACGTTTGGTACGTCCTTAAGTTGCTTTCCTTCCGACTTGTCCTCCTCCGAGTCTTGGGGCTAGATAATTTTGTGCCAAAAAGATCTGACATCCTTTCGCCATGTACTCTTGAGCCTTTGAACATGAGATAATGGTCAACCGAGATTCTCTACCGTTGTTACTTTCGTCACCACAAAAAATCAAGGTTTCATTCCCATAGGGAATTCGAACAAGTTTCTCATCACACACCGGTCACAGAGGCGTGACAAAAAAAAACCTCTAAACCAATCCATGCCGATAATAACGTCGAAACTACCCAGTTCTACGGGCATTAGATCTATGTTGAACGGATGGTTTAAGAAATTTAAAGTGCAACCCCGTATAATAGTGTTTATCCCGACTATTTTCCCGTCAGCTAATTCGACGTCATAACTATTTTCTAATGGAGTTGGGGCGATGTCAATCAAGGAACTAAACGCAGTAGATATAAAACTTCTATCGGCAACAGTGTCAAATAAGATAGATCCATAGCGGTTGTTTAAGAGGAACGTACCCGTGAAGACATTAGAGTCCGGGTTCCTCGATGCATTCCCATTCTTCTCTGCATTTCCAACTGCGTATACCCAGCCTTGTGCATTCCTATTTCCCCCTTCTTTATTCTTTAATTTTGGACAATCTCTCTTAAAATGTCCTGGAGCTCCACATTCAAAACAACCATTCCCCTTGGGAACTGCCCTATTGTCCCTCTGAGAATTAGCAACATTAGTGTTGCCAGAACCTCTGCAGTCGCATGCAAAGTGCCCTACCTTGTTACATTTGTGGCATTTCTGATTACACGGGCCATTGTGATGAAAATAGCACTTGGTGAACTTGGGCAAAGATCCACCATACGACTTCTTTTCACCCGACCCCATATTGTAGACCTTGGCGACATTCTGTTTTTTGAAGGGTTGTTGTTGATGGCCATGGTTGTTTCTGGATGAATCATCAGCCTTCCTTTTGTTGTCAGTCTGCCTTTCCGGATAGGTACAGAGTTTCTGATCCATCAAGTCGTTGGCCAACTCAATAGTCTCTCATCCACGTCATTGGTTTGTAATCGACTTCACATTTTCCATAAATGTTATCAGGGAGTCCACTGATGTACTTGTCAACTTTCTCAGTTTCATTAGCAACAAACTTGGTACATATCAGGGTTAGCTCTTGGAAACGTTCAGTGTATGTTGGAACATCGTTCCCTTTGACCTTTAGGTTCCACAACTCGATTTCTAGTTTCTTGATTTCACCCTGCGAACAATACTTGTCCGTCATTTTCTTCTTGAGTACTTCCCAAAGTTCATTGATATGCACAGGACCGAAGGTCCTTATCTAAACCATTCCACCAAGTCAAAGCAAAGCCCCTACAAGAGTGCAGGTGGCAACTTAAACCCTATTTTTCAATAGCACAACCACTGAATATTACAACTGATTCCATTCCATCTTTTTAATCTACCCCGGTGTTAAACCGACAAACAGGCCTTCGTTTCCTTTGAAGTTCAAAGTTTGACATTCATGAAGTCAGCGTAGAAACAAGGGCGTGTAGTTTGCACATTCCTTCAGTTATCCCTGTGTAAACTGTGGCTTCCGTCTCTATTGGTGGAGTTTCGCAGAAGAGCTTGATCAATCATAGGCTGAACGGATTCTAAGTCATGTTGTTGGGTGGTGTTGTTAGGCTAGGGTATTCGGTCCTCGTCTTGTCACAGGTACCATGATTCGTCTAAATCACAAGAGACAAAACGTGAAGGTCTGACAAGATAAAACAAATAATTTACAGATGAGACAACAACACAAGAGAGGTATATAGTACAACATAACACATCTATTTTATTCATAACTTGGAAAATTTTACATGAAATAGTTTTTGGTACACAAAATACAATACAAAAGATCTAAGACTATGCTAGCAGGGAGAACCCCTAATACTTAACATGCCTGACAACTGCCTAGCAAAGTAAAATGACATAAACCATTAGATGTGGCTATCGACATCTCTAGAAGCATCCTGGTGATCTGGAACTCTAGCATCTGATCCTGGCTGTCTAGCTCTCCTCCGCTGCTCTCGCAGTGCTAACAACTCGGCCTGCATGTCACCCATCTCTCGTCTCATGTCTCTCATCACTCGTAGAATCTCTACCATCTGTGCCTTACGTCTATGGTCAGTCTCTCGCAGCTCTGCCATCTCAATCTGCTGCATCTGGGAGCGATTCTCATGTACCTGGTGCTGTGTCTGAATAAGAATACCCTGCAGTTGTAGCTGTGTCTGATGTGCCTAGATTTGGGACTCGTGTGCATACACCTGCTCATGGTAGGTCTGAAGCTTATAATGGACTGCCTGACTCAATCCTACCGAATGAGCCCAAGCCTCTCGGGAAGCATAGGCCTCCTCCTCCACAATCAGTACTGTCTCCTATCCTATCCTCCATAAGCAAGTTGACCCGCTGTGAGTCCATAGTGACTCGCTATGATATGCGAGTCCTACTATACTAAGCATCCTCTAGTAGAGCATATCAGTCCTGTGTATCATGCTCATGGAGCTCAGCAAGCTCTGTAACCCAAGTATTGACCTCTCCCAATGTCATATGTACTATCTCAGGAACTGCCTCTGCCGGATCCACCCAAGTATCCCTAATACCATACCTAACCTCTCTAATCCCTCGTCGTCTCTCTTCAGCATCTAAGGTGCTGACAAACCCATAGTCTACCCCTCGACCTCTGGTAGGTCTAGCAGTAGAACTCTCCCCGACCTCATACTTGGGGCCTAGAGCAAACAAACACGACCTCTTGCGAGGTGGCCGCTCAGACTCGGGAATATCATCCCTACGGTCAACAGGTGGTGGTATGTATAGAGATGGTGGTAGTGGTGGTAGTGGAGGTGATGGTAATGCGGCAGTAACCGCATCAACAAGGGCCTGAGTGGAGGCTATCCTGAGTGTCTGGATTTGGGTTGGACACCCAGATGATGGTAGTAATGGTGATGGCACAGGTGGTGGTGATGAATGTGCAGATGGGGTCGTGCACCTAGCAAGGCGCTCCCCTGCAGAGGGTGGTGATAGTGAGATAAGTGGTGATGGTGGTGGAGTAGGCATGGCTAGAAGTCTCTCAACCTCTGCCTCTGGTGGAAGGGATATGGAAGCCTGAAGCCGGACAGTAATCCTAGCTCCAGTGGTAGTAATGTCAGTGGAGGGTGGTGGTGTAACAGGCTCTGTTCCCTCAGGTGGGGAAACAAGCTCAACAGTAGGTACAACAACAGCGGAGTCGGCCGGAGCTAAGTGCTCCTCCTCCTCCTCCTTATCTTCATCCTCCTCCTCCTCATCCTCATCATCAGCGTTATCCCCGGGTGAATCGCCGTCATCGCCGTCATCATCATCTCCATCCTCTCCCCCGTCCATAGGATAGTCAACAGGACCATCCTTCGTCTCATCATCCTTATACTCCTTTGGATCCTCTTCTAGATTCGAGTCAATAACATATCCTGGTGACTCAGCAGTAGGTGAAACAACAGGAGGTAATGGCTGCTCCTCAGCCGGAAACACATGCTCATCCTCCAATGGTATATACTCAGGGTACATAGGCTTTGGCACATAGTCAGGATCATGTGGTTGTATGAACATAGGCTCACGCTCATCCTCGTCCTGTGGTACTGGTGGTATCTGTGGCTCCTCAGGGCCAGGTATGTAATCCGGTGATGGTGGGGCTACCGGCTGCATAGGGAGTCCATTGTATCCGTATACGATGACTCGTGGAGGACCACTGTCCGACAGCTCCTCGTTAGCTCCCCAAAATACCCTCCCTGGCTCAGAATCGGTGTAGACGGAAGTGTAGGTAACCGTAGATGATGCAGAAGACATGACTGCTGTAAAAAAACAAAAATAGTTTATATAAGTATTAATTTTTAAGACTCTTATAGTAATATACGTAATATAATTTATATACTCGTATATCAATCATGCAAGCACTTAGTAAACTACTAATTCTAAAACAGTGTATGTCATGTAAGTATATATGCTAGATTGCAAACAAGTAATGTATGTGTGTCCTGTGCAAACCCCATTTGTGAATGCAGTGTTTGAAAATGGTTATAGTCCAGACAAAAACTTTTGACCTGGTTCTCTATAACCTTGGCTCTGATACCAATCTGTAACACCCCCAAATCTGAGTTGCAGCAGAATATTGAATATCCGAGGGCGTTACTTCATAGATCAATAGCACAAGATATGAGAACGATCACTAAACATGTCGTTTTTAAAAAAGATACATTGGGATTAAACAAATACTTGTTCATTACATAAGCTCATGGCTTCAAAATGTTCGAACAATATAAGAAAAGACTCCGGTTATAACAATATTCCAAATGTTAACACGACCCAAATCTTTAGTATTGACTCTCTCCAAAGAGTAACCCCCAATGTATCTGGGCACCTCGTGCCTTATTGACCAGAGAAAAACATGCTTAAAACGTCAACATAAAGTTGGTGAATTCATAGGTTTATGTAAATCAATTGTAGGACCGCAAGATTTCCAAGTGTATGATTAAGAAACAGATGCAAACATCATAAAGAGTAATTACGTTTTCCTAAGCTCATGACACTGAAGCTCGACATGTATGAATGCAATAAATTGCCAATATTTGCCCATGAATGATATTCTAACCCGCAACATCCCAAATCCGACATGGTATACGTTTGTTGTCCGGCAAACCGGCACAGTGAGCGCTACTCACCCAAACGAGGACGTCAATCCCAAATAGATCTATTTATAACACTCGCGCTTACAATCTAGTAATTGACAGTTCATGATAAAGGGCTTACTCGGTTATCGCTACTTAGGCAAACACGTAATCATAGTATAAAATGTACACTTGCGTCTAATTTGTAAAGCAAAGCATGTTCTCACCCTAAAGATGTAAAACATTTAAATAATTGTAAAGCATGGGGCTATGAACTCACCTTAGTAGGTAGTCCTCTAAATGATAAATATATCTAAGTATGGCAAATGAATCACACCGTCAAATACCTAAGTAAATACGCACGTGCTTAGTTCTAAGGTTAAGGCCTAACGACTTAATGCATAAACTCACATATAAAATTGCTAGTTTATATATATTGTTATCACTTGTGTGGTGGTGCACATGTTCATTGTATTTGTCTTTACTTGATGGCTCTTGGGAAGGTATACAGCTACACACGTTCAAGTATATGCATAAACGTTATTAATAAATATACATATATAATAAAGGTCGTGTTTTAATTGTTATAATATCCGATAAAATTACAATTTGTCCGATTCGCTAAGTGGTTATTAAAATCACTTTCGTTTCATAAAATAACCCTTCTAGGTTTTTCTATATTTACAAAAACAGTCCCTACGTTTATAAAAATATAATTTTACATTTTAAACCCCTAGGTTTCTACATTTACACCTTTAGTCCTTCAACTTTACAAAAATTACACTTTAGGTCCTTATACTTTCAAAACAGTCCCTTAAGTTTCAAAAGTGACAAAACAGTCCCTAAACTTTATAAATTTAGTTTTGACAGTTTTACCCTTAAGTTTACAATTTGACACTTTTAGTCCCTTAACTTGTAAAAATCCACATTTTAAGAGCCCAAATTAATTCTACAAGTGACAATAGGTTTCATTATACTCCCAACAAAGCTACACAAGCCTGTGCAGCTTATAAATAAAGCTCGGATGACTATTTTGGCTTATTTGGGCTTAGTGGGCTCGTTAAAGTCCATTAAGCAAATTAATGGTCAAATTAATATTCTAAAAGCGCATAAGTTCTCATTTGGCTTATAGAAGCTTATATGAAACTGTTCGGCTTAATAATAAGCTTGGATGAGCTTATTTGAGCTTATTAGGCTCATTAGCCCATTTAGCTCACAACTCATTTCAAAAAGATGATGGGGGAATTAAGTAAAAACAAAGGAAACGAATTGGAGGAAGGAAGAAAGGGGGGGGGGGGGGGGGGGGGGGGGGGGGGGGGGGGGGGGGGGGGGGGGGGGGGGGGGGGGGGGGCGGGGGGGGGGGGGTGGGGGGGGGGGGGGGGGGAGATATTGAGGTTAGGGGGGAGGGGAGTGCTCTATTGGGATTGGGTGTGGATGTGTGTGTGCGCTGGGGGGAATACGTTGAATTTGGTTTTATAGGTGCGAGAGGTGTACTGTTTAGAACAATGGGTTTTCAGCAGATTTTCTGATCCATGGCAGTAATGAAGACTCAGAAAATAAGGTCAAGTATACATCGTAGTAGAAACAATCTTCTGAGTGACACAGGCTGGTGTAAGGATCAGGGAGAACGATTTTGACCCGAAAGGTCCAAAAAGAGTTTATACATGATACGACTTATTTTCCTAGTTTCATTAAGCACTTGGGATCTGTTTTAGGCTGTTTTCACAGTTCGGCTTATTTATAAGCCAATAAGCCTCGTTAATGGGCTTTTGGGCCCATTAAGAGCTCGTTAAGCATTCTAAGCCTTTGGGCTTATTCTATTAAGGTCCATTAGCACTTTTAACTTCCAACAATCCCTAACTTTTTGATTTAGCTCTTCAATAAAGCGGTTAACGCTTTATTAGAACTGTTGGGCCTGCTACTTGGGCCTCGCTAGTGGGCTGTTAAGCTCATTTGTGTCCTGATAAGGTTTCTCATGTGTGTCTTACAATTTAACGAGTTAAATAAGCCCTTTAACTCTTCAATAAGCTCAAGTGAGCTTATTAATAAGTTATGAGCCCCCAACTAACGGACTGTTGGGTCCATTGACGTCCGTAAATGGACTGTTAGGTCTAACAAGGCCCGTTAGTGGTCCGATTAGCTTAGCAGTGATATAACAGCCGTTAATATTCCCTACAAATCAAAATAAGCTCGCTTAGCACACATAATGGTCGTATTCATCACATGCAATCGTCTAATTAATTTGTGTACTCTTTCCCAAGCTAAACTATCAAGTTTACGTGAAGTGTTTACGCATAGGTTTCGTGCAATTCATTTTTAAATGAAAACATGTAACTCTAGTCTTGTTAAGCCTTGTTTTATATATGTTACTCATTTTAGCACCACACAAGATCATATACACGTATAATAAGTGCGTGAACCATGCATGGGTCGAACCATGCACTTTCATGCTCATCGTAACCTGTTTAAGCATAAAAAAATAACCGTGACCCTTTACGACTAGACAAGAAGAAAAAATAATAAGGTATGAATGTACACTGGTTTAGCACTCTACTTACAATGGTCCTAGCTTCCTGAATGTGTATTAGAACTAGTAGGATGGCAACCCGATGAGTTATATCCGAATGTATATCATCCTTAAGCTTCAAAGCTTATCAATTAACCCAATCTTGGCTCGTGTACCCTCTTATGACCTTGTATGAAGACCCTAGTACCACTTATATGTTCGAGTAAGCTTAGATGTGTATGTGACGAATTGTTTGGGTTCGGTTTTTAAGGTAGATCCAAATAAAGAGGAGAAAAAGGAAGGATTTGGTTTGAGAGAGGTGCTTAGGAGTTTTCAAGATGTTAAGTGCCAATAATCGGGGGGTTGGGTTGGGTTTATAATAGGCTTAAGTTAGTTTAGTTTTCCTAGTTTCTAATCCAAAGCCAACGAGCCCTAAGTGGTGGTTTTGAGGATTCTAGTTAATCTCAAATGGTATTGAGAATGCCTTCCTAGTACAACTCTTAATTACAAGATAAAGGTACAAGATTTTCTTAAGATTTGAAAATCTTATGGGTTGTGTGTTGGTGTTTTGCTTGTCGCGGGTATCAAGAGGGCAAAAGGATCAAATGGTTATTTTTCATTGTGTATTAAGTTAACTAGGAACATTAAGGACATGTTTTAAAATAACTCTGATGTACAATGTACTTAGTTATTGGGGTGGGGGGGGGGTGGGTAGAAAAATTTTCTAGTGGTTTAGGCATGTGGGACGAGTAGGGCTTGGTTCAAAAAGAGATTATGTGTGATTTTTACACAAAGGGTATTAGTTTCTAAGTACATTCCATTTATAAGCTAATTATTGTACAAGATTGTGTAAGTATCCAATGTGTTATGGTTTTTGCTTACCCCTATTCGGCCACAATAGGTTATTAACACAAGAATTGAATAATTTTTGTGTTTAAGGTTTAAAAGTGGTTATTGGTTTGAGTCTAGGTATTTCCGGAGTATGTCTAAACGTATTTTATTATGAAACGTAAGCCTTTTACGTGACCAATAAAAATGCACAAGGTCAATAATTATCTTCCTAATAATTACCTAACACTTGCTTGACGTAAATCTTAATTTATTTGGTGATCGTTTACCTTAAATGATTATTTCTAGTCTACGCGATTTAGCTTAAAAGTTAAATTTAAAATTTTTAAAAAGTAAACAGCGTATCAGTACTAAAATAAATATGAAGAATAATAGAGGTCGTAAAATGACCTGAATTGAGAAGTTTACTAGGTTTGGCTTGATACCTAAGGTTTTTGGTTAAGTTTCCTAAGACGTTTCTAAAGGATGGTTTTATTAATCCTTAATGTTTGACAATTTCTTCAACTTCTAAGTTTCATCCTTAATGTCATTTCTAAAACATTCTTTTTGGCAACCTTAATTGCCTTGATCTTCATCTAAGTCATCATCCACCAAGGGTGATGTTTTAGATGGTGGAGGAGTTTCATTGAATGTCACGTTGAGTGATTCTTCGAGATTTCCTGTGTGTTTAAGTAGGATGACATAAGCTTGCTATTTTAGGAATAACCTAAGAAAGACACCTTCGTATGACTTTGGTCAAACTTTATGAGGTATTCTTTGGTGTTTAGAATAAAGTACTTGCTTCCAAACTCTTTGAAATAGTCAAGAGTACGTTTCCTACCTCTTAATAGTTCGTAAAGTGTTTTTCCTAATATGGCTCTAATTAGGATTCGGTTAAGGATGTAGGTTGAAGTATCTACGGCGTTACACTAAAACTTTTGTGGTAACGATTGTTCGTTCAACATGGTTGTGTACATCTGGGATTTAATTGACCTTGATGTTACATGTCAACTTCCAGGGGAAGTTTGTTAGCCCTAAAATGTTTATATGGTTTAATGAAGTATTATCAACGGGAGAAGAACAGTTGCTGATTTCTCGCATGTCCCCCCTGAATCGAATATTCACCAAGCCCTGAATGACAATAAGCGAGTGGTCGTTGGTGTTGGTTTGACTTCACAAAATTCCGATGTGCACTTTGATGTCAAGTAGAAGATTGTTCAGCAACATCAATGTTTCAGAATTGCTTAAGATAGGGAGTAGGTTTGGGGAAGCAAATCAAAACTTTGCCAAAAAGGAGTCTATTAAGAGAGCTTTCAAGACATGACCGAGTATGGATTGGGGGAAGTTAACCAGTTTCATGCATCTACAATGGTTCTGTAAAGTTAAAGACAATGAGAAGATACAAGCTGGAATACAAGTTACAAACCAAGAGACTCCCAAGACGACTTCAGCTTTGGACGTGTTTGGAAGATCCTTTATTTCTGTTGTCTTTTTACCTATAAGGAACATTGTAAGTAATTCCTATGTCCGCAATGGGGGCAGATTGTTAGCCCAAAATATGGTGTGACTATCCGATTACATTATAATTTATAAGCCGGGTTCGGGTATAGTTTAGCTAGTCGATATCGGGACTAAAAATTACTCCTCCTACTTCCCGGAGGGGTAGAAGTTCACATGTAAAGTGTGAGTTGTGTGTGTGGTTTCCTTTGTATCTCTATTAAACCACACACATACACAAACACCCTTCTCTTCTTTTTTTCTCTTCTTCTCTTTTCTCTCTTTTTCTCTCTAATAATATGGCTCAATTTCTTTCTGTTTAGCACATTGAGTCGATTAGAACATATTTTAAATATATTTTCTCCCCTTATTTTAAATAATAAACACTTATTTTTTGAATACCTTGTGATTAAAATATGTTCTTGAAAATTCAGTGGAGAAAAATATTATTAGCAGAATGGTTTGGAACATATTTGATAATGTTTTGAATACATAAGAATGGTCGTTAATGATGTAATCCAAGAACATTAAAACTTTGTTTTTCGAAAAACTCCCATCAAGAAAAGACCAATTGAGAAATTGTTAGTCTTTTGAAAACATTGTGAGGGTTGGAGTGTTGAACACACAATTTTGAAAGATTATGAATTGTCATCGAGAAATTCTTGAAAAATTGTGTTCAACTTTTTGAAAAACCAGATGTTAGAGGACTTCTCTTCTAACGGTAAGGGTAAGCGCACTGAAACGTACACTATCCTTTTTCTTGAGCTAAAAACATTGAATGTCTTGTAAGAACAGCTCAAGACCGAGAAACGTTAATTTTCTCGTTGTGAGGATAAGTTATAAACCTTCCTTTATTTGAAGTCCGGGTTATGTACTGACATTTGCACATAAGCCATTTAGAAAATTAGAAATGACATGTTTTGAAACAATTTGCAACTCTCGCTCGAACTTCATTTACACACCCGTGTCAATGTTAATCGACATTTCTAAGCACGTAAATGTTATCGATTCCAAGAGACATGTCGAGAAGATTCTTTTTGAAAATTTTCTATTTTTTTGATTTTGTATTTATATATATATACCTGTTGTCCTCAGCATTGCTATGTGAAGGTAGAATAGTAATTCCAACTCTTGTCGTGATGTATCTGTCTTGTTTGCTTAAGGAACAACTTTTGGAACTAGCTTTACACTTGACGGTTCATTGCTGTTGTCTTGAAATCCGAGTTCTGAACGGGTATGATCAAAAGTCATTTGATGAATAATGAGGCCTGAACAAATGTGAACAGACGTCATTGCCAGGAAGACCGAGGCTTGATCTGCTGCGATCAAACGTCTTTTGAACATTGAGGAACAGGGCCTGAAGTGTTATTTTTAGCAGACACCATATGATGTAGCTCATCTTTTGTGAAACCATTCTGGCACTGGTTTCTTAGATATCAACATTTTCTGCAACCACACTCTGAGATTTTCCTGCTTTGCATTGTGTAGTGCATCTGCATTATGTCAATTCTTTGTTGCTTTTGACCATTGAATGATGTACCTGCACTTAAACCCAGAGTTTGTTTGCATGCATGAATATGATGGATATCTACATTTGAACCATGTGTGGGTTCACTTTCAACCTTGCCCGTGCAAGAGTTGAGTAGCTTTCCAGTTGGAACCCACCTAAGACAAACAGTCTTGAGAATTCTACCCGTTGGTTGCCACCTAAGACAAGATCTAGTAGTCCTTGTTTTCTCAGGGACAGTGGTAGTCTTTTTGTGTGAAAACCTATGTCCTGTTGGGATCTGTCTTTCTGGTTTCTTAGATGCACTTGACTTTGCTACGGGCATATATCTCTTTGTTGTCTTATGGGATTTTGCATCCTTATTCTGTGCAGAGGCACGAGGATTTAACCTTTATAGGTATTTAAGAGCATTATCATGATTTGCATGTAAAAGCACTTTTTGCTGTAGGACAGTGCATGTATTGAACTTTAAGAATGCTTTTGTTTTCCGCTATGTGTCTCCTAAGTAAAACATCTTTGTTTGAACCCGACTATCATTGATGCTTGCCAATTCTAGGTTTTGGTTTGCAGAACCATTAGCAGTGTTGGGTAATCTCGCAGGATCAATCATATAGGTTTTCCTTTCAATCTGTGTCTTTTTGAAGTTGTGCACTTTTCTTAGCGTTCTCTAGTAGTAGTTATGAACCAGGTCATTTGAGCTACAAATTCTTTAGGTGATGAAATGACACATTGCTTTGGGTTATTCTTTAGAGGGGGCCAGGGTGCAATCACATTGGTGTTGAAATGCTTGTTTTCTAATCGAGGCAAATTCTAGTGAAGTGAATTGTTAAACAAACCTTCTGACACATTATTTTTATAACCGACTGTTTCGTTTGAAACTTTCTCATTTCAGGAGAATTTGATAGGAGTCGGGTTTTCCTAAATCTGATGGTTTTGGTATTCGTTGAGGCATTGGTTGTTCGAACAACAGATGGTTTATCAAACTGAGTTTCCACGACTTACCCTTGCAGTTCTCGATGAGTTTCTTCACCTCACTATTGCATTGTTCTTGTCTAGCATTTGAGCTTTCCAAATCCTGTATTCATGATATTGTTATGTTCTTTTCAATAATATGTTTGGTCGTTTTCTTTGCAAAACTGAGTTGTTTTTCTGTGTTCTTACATTGTTGTAAAGCAAGTTCAAGAAGAATCGAGTGTTTTCAAGTGTAGAATTTTTTTTAACAAATTATTATGAAACTTCTTTGTTAACAGATTCAGTTTGTTTCGAAAGCTTTATTGCAAGACATTTAACATTCTTTGACTTTATAAGATTCAAGCATTGTAATTCAGTATGAGCATTGAAATCAGATCAGAGAATGCATAATGAATCATATAACATCTTTAGGACACTCACTCTTCGAGAAGTAGATCATATATGTTGAAAAAATCTGCTTCTCAGATTCAAGTTCGTCATCTCTTTTTCATGGGATTTAACGTACTCAAATCTTAATGCATTTCGTTTTTAAGTTCATGTTCAAACGAAAGCTATATTATTGTGATTTTATGGAAGAGGCATTATAAGGTTATTATCAAAAGTTCATTCTGAGCAGTTTGGCACGCGAAATTGCTACTAGATGTTAAGCCCAAGTTTCGATCAACAATTTCTCTAATGATTGATGTTAAATGTCATGTCGTTAACAATTGTCTACTTTTACTAATGGATTTCGAAACGGGTAGAAAGGCAATGTTTTTAGCAATGCTTGGTCTTGTTCTAACAAACGGTTTTCTCCACATTGTCTTCCTAACTTCTTTTGTACGTTCCAACTGATAAAGACTATTTTGTTTTGTGTAATCATATGGTTTCACTATGTCTTTATTCAATTTTGATCTACTTTCATTATCAAGAGTCATGGTCTCTTCCCTTTCAGGGGCAAATTTGTTTGCAGGATCAGAAGTATCAAATGGGATCTCACACCTTCATAGTATTTAGACATAACTTGGTTGACGAATTCCGTTCCATTATCTGTTCGGATGTATCTGACTGTTTTATTGAGACCAACTTGTATTTGCTTAAGAAAGTTGATGACAAACTCATGTATTTCTTCCCATTAATACGTTGTACTCTTATTGGACCACATAGATCCATGTGAAGGGTATGAAGAACTTCCATATTGGTGTTTCCAGATTTTGATTTGTGGGAGTACTTCTTGCTTTTTCCAAGTTGACAAGCTGAGCAAAGATGATCTTTTTCAAACTTTAATCTTGGTAAACCTCTAACCAGATCTTTTCGAGCAAGATCATTGATTGTGCCGAAGTTTAAATGGTTTAAACGACGATGCCGCAACCATGATTTGATCTTGGAAGCTTTTGACAACAAGCATACTAGATAAGACTTCATCATATCATCAATCAATATTGTGTACAAATTGGTGCTATGACTACCTTTAAGCAAGTCTATGCCATTCATATCACGAACAAAGCAAGAATGCTTTCTAAAAGCAATTTCAAGATCAGAATCACAAAATTGCCCTACAGAGAACAGATTGTGTCTAAGTCCTTCCACATAGTATACTCTGGAGATCACACTGTCACCAATAACATAATCTCCATAACCCATGATAGCTCCAAAGTGGTCATTCCCGAATCTTACTGTCTCGATGAACTTTTCTACGAAGTTCTTGAGCTTTGAACGATTCCCCGTCATATGTTTTGAACAGCCTGAGTCCAAATACCATAAGATGATCTGTACCACCTGCATTTGAAAAAAGTCGAATTTGGAGGGTTTGGAATTTCGGATCCCCAATTTGTGTTGGGGTCCTGTTGGTTAGCTGAAATAGTAGTACATGTCACAGGGGGCTTAGTTGAAGGGCACAGTTCTCCTAAGGCAAATTTCTTTCCTGTGGGTCTCCATTGATAACCACAATTAAGTTTTCCTAAGGAGAATTTCTTTCCTGTGGGTCTCCATTGATAACCAACATTAGCAAATAGTTTGCCAGTTGCTTTCCAAACCCGCTTGGTCTTGTTCAAACTGTTATCAGACAGTTTGCCTTTTGGTTTCCAAATCTGCTTTCCTTTATTCAAGACAATTTTAACAGTGGGGGTTGCATTCACAGAATTCAAAATATTAACAACACACATTTCATGATTTGCAGAATTTAAACATTTGTTACACGTTTTGCACACAGATTCAGAATTCGAATTAATTACAACACGCTTAGAGCTAATGCTAGAATCAACTCGATTCACTTTTGTCCAAACAGACTTATTTGTCATAGGGTGGTCTTCTACAGTCTTCTGATTCACACTCTTAGCTGGCAGGTTCCTATTGTTCTTTGTATTGCATCTAGGCTTTGATCCGCTAGCTTTAGTGGAACTGTTTACTCCTGTAGAAGGAATCACAGGGATATTAGAATGTTGAACTTTCTGGTGTTCTTTGTGTTTCTGTGTGTTACTAGATGAAGTTCCTGGTTTATCATTAAAAGTAACTTGCTTTTTCCTAGTTACAGGGGTAGAGGGAGCCTTGTTATCTCTTTTATTAAAACTTTTCGGTCAAGTGCCAATCACATATTCTAACAATTCCTGAGATAGCTTAGTGTAATGACAAGCATAATTAAGTGCATTATCTAGTGGTTTAACTACTCTAGCTTCCTTTATAATCTCCCTAACTATTTCTACACTCTCCTTAAGATGGTTGATATAGTTTAAATGAGCACTCCTATTGTTCTTAAGGGGAGGAGGGATGGGTTTAACATCAATGGCATACATGCCAGGCGCAAGAACTTTTGGTTTGACAGAGTCACTAGTGACACAAGACACTTTGCTTTTCAACTGAGCCTTTAGACTCTCAATTTCATTTAACATGGAAGATGTCTTTTCACTAGTGTGAGCACGCGTAATCTTAATGGAGTCATACAATTCCTTGTAATGCTATTTGACCTTTTCTAGTTCTACTCTAACACGTTTATTTTGTTCAATAAGAGCAGTGACATCTTTAGCATTATAAGTTTCACAACTTCTGTCATTTATTTTAGAGACTTGAGCTTTCAAGTTTTTAATTACGTTGTCCTTTTCTTGAAGCTGTGTTTCTAGAATTTTAATTCTGAAAAATAAGTCAAATTCAGGAACATCCTGAGAAGTTTGTGATTTGTTATTTCGAAAGTTTTCTTGAAGGTGTTGATATTTCAATTGCAAATTCAGGTATTCCACCTCAAGTTTGTTAAAACCTCTTATCATTTCATCATTAACATCCTTTTGATTCTCATTTTGTAATTTTGAGATCTCAGCTTCAAGATCTAGACAACGTGATTGTTCAACAACAAACATCAATTGATTCGACAAACAATTAGCAATTAGATTCTCATTTGCAATGAGAAGGTTTTTCCTTTCAATTTTAGCACATTGCTTGTCTACAGTATTCTGGTCCACCTCTGCTGACATTTGATCAAAAATTTCTTCCATTCCTTTAACTTCTTTAAAGAGAGCCTTTTGAACTCCTTCAAAGTGTTGTTTAAGAGTTTTGAAAAATGGTATGACTTCAGTGAGGTAACATCTTTTTGTTTGTTCAAAACCTCTTTCCCCTTCTGTGAGACCTGTTGGTGTGATTCTCTTTTTACATGTTTTGTCAAATTCCGTAAAAAGTTGTGTGAGTGTATAAAGATTAATTTTCACTTGACTTTTTGTTGGGAGAACCCTGGGGACAAGCTTGACAGGTGTATTGGGTGGATACACAGTCGGTGTTGAAAGTGGTTTAAGAACTGAGGCTTCAACCTTTTTCCTGTCATTTTCATCTTTGGCCCAAAATATCTGCTCAGGGGTCAAATCTCTCTGAGGTGCGAAGATTGCAAGATAGTTCTCTTTTGAGTAATCTGGGGGTGCAAACTTAACTTTATTTTGAATACACTAAGGGCTTTTCATTTTCTCATACATTCTTTTCCTAGTCAACTCAGCTATCTCAACTCAAGAGTTTCCTCTTGAGTCATGCACAACATCAGGTTTATGATTGGTCATGACTATTTCAGTGACCATTATACGGAGGGAGACTGAACTTGCTTAGCACGGGAGAGACATAAGGTGATTTTTGTAGCACTATTGCCACCTTTTTTCTTTTCATCATAAAACGAGGGTTTTTTTTTTTTTTGCGTCTACATAGCATTGTGTCACTATTTGTACAGACGTATCTTGTTTGTTAATCTATCTTCGACCTTGTCTGTTTAGCTTTTTTCATATCTAAAAACTCTCAAGGTATTTATCTTCTGTCTTGTTTAAATCTTTTTCAAAATGTCACTTCTTCCGTGCATGATTGGACATGACTAATACATGACCATTATAGAGGGCTGGTTGAACTTGCTTTGCACGGGTGAGACATAAGGGATTTTTGTAGCCTATCGCTACCTTGTTCTTTTCATCATAAAACGATTTTGGTTTACATATCATGTGAACCGTTTGTACAGATTGATCTTGTTTGTATAATCTATCTTCAACCTTTTCTTTTAGCCTTTTTATGTCTAAAAACTCTTCAAGGAATTTGTCTTCTTTTTGTTTAAAATCCTTTTTCAAAATGATCGCTTCTTCCCTCACTATCTTATGATGGTTAAGAGTAGAACGAAGTTGCAATTGTGCAGAATGAAGTTCCGATTTTAAAGAAGTTTCTTTTCGATTTCGGTCAGAGATAATTATTCTCATTTGTTCATCAATCTTTCGTTCTCTATCAGTTAATTCAAACTTAGCCCGTTGTTCATACACCCCGACCAGTTCCTTATATCTCGCAAGTTCAGAAGTCAATGTGTCATTAACTACTTTAACCTGCTTATTTGCTGACCTACTTTGTACACCCTGTTCATGCATTTCATCGAGAATTGACATCAATGCATCATTTCGTACAGAAGATACATTACTTTGTACAACATGTTCTTCGTTGTCTTCCACATACTGATCATACGGAATAATATTACTATCACTCGTATAGTCAGTATCAAAGTCAACAACGGAGTTGTGTTGTACATCGCTTTGCATCTCGTGTACTTCATGATACTCATCTATATGATCTACAAATGTATCATGATCTTGTACCTCAAACGGAGTATTCGAGTCATATGATGGCCCGGCTTCATCGTAGATTTGATCTTCAGATGAAAGATTTACCATGAACATGGTCTGTGTGGTGGGAGCCTCATCAACATCAGAGTCGAATGCATCGCATTGATCAGCTTCAAAGACATGGTCCGCATTGAGTGCCAAATCATCCACATCGTCATCAAAATTAGTGGCATGTTCTCCTGCAAGAAACAACAACTGCTCTTCATCCAGTACAGCACCATTCTCATGAGCATTCATAAGCAGCATCTTGTCTTTGAAGTAGTCTGAATCCTGAGGACGCTTTGGTTGTGGACATTCTCGTGCTATGTGCCCGATTCCTTTGCAGTTGTAGCACATAATGGGTTTAGCTTGACCAGGATTCACATTGCCATCTCTGTTCTGACCTCCAGCATTCCTAGCTACAACATTTCCTCTTGCATTGTTCCTCTGAAATGGTCTTCCTTGATTATTCGCATTGTATCTACCTCGAACATCCTGAACAACAACTCTGCCGTCTTGAACTGTAGCATTGTTCCTTGCGTTTGAGGAAGTTCGAAGTTGATTGTTCATTTGAGGAAGATATGCTTTTAATGATCAAAGTTAGACTCTTTCAAACCTCTGTTTAGTTTGACTTCAGTAATGAATCTACTCCATTCAGGTAACATGTTGTTCACAAACTTAGAGTTAAGCTGCATTCTGGACATGGTCATCTTGATGTTTCTCATGTCGTTAATGAGCTTCGAAAACCTAACATAGTAAACATGAATGGTCTCTCCTTTGATTTGACAGAAGCGTTCAAATTCATCGTATAATTGTGATTCCCTGTCATCCTTTGTTAACTCAGAACCTTCCAGAATCATCTTCACATTGTCCCAAATGTCTTTGGCGTCAGTGTAATGGTTGATGAGTGTGTAGATGTCTTTTGGTATACCTTGAAGTAAGATATTCGTAGCACGAATGTCAGCTTTATACCTTTCCTTTTCTTCAGCAGAAAGGTCTGTAAAGACTCTAGCACGTTCTGGACCTAGTTGAAGTGCACCCTCAGTTTCTTCAGCATCTTCAGCAGGAGTTTGTATGAACGTTCCCATTTGAAATGGACCTTCAGTAATCGATTTCATAATGTTCTCTCCATTATCTTTTCCCAGACAATACAGACGAATGCGTTGTTGCCAAGATTCAAAGTCTGTTCTGTCAAGCATTGGTGGGCGTGTATCGGAACCGGCATACCAAATATCTTCTGACATATTAGACATCTTGATGTATTGGTTATGAATGCAATTAACGTTCACGGGATTTTACAAGTCTAAGATTTAAACCGATAAGAAGTTTACCGGGATTTTACAAAATCAATAGAAAAACCGTAAATGAATAATTGGTTGTGATATTTGGTTTGTTGATTTGTTTGAAATTTGGCGCAGTTGGATTATGAAAAAAATAAATTTTACCCTATTACCAAAATCTAAATTTGGTGTAAAAATAAGCTAAAAAGGCTAAAGAAAAAATTATATTTTACTTAATTTTTCCCGCCAAAAAGTGTCGCTAAAAAGGTGTCGACCGAAATAATTTTTACCCTATTACCAAAATTTGAATTTGATGTAAAAATAAGTTAAAAAGGCTATAGAAAAAAGATTACAAATTACTTAATTTTTCCGCCAAAAAGTGTCGCTAAAAGGGGTGTCGTCTGGATACTTTTTTTTTTTAAATCAAACCGCTGCGTATATGTTTCTATCAAACCGCCGCTTTGAAATCAACCAAACCGCCTCCTATTGATTGAGCAAACCGCTGCCTAACAGGCCAACTCGCCGCCAAGATCTTACTAGGCAAACCGCCGTGGTTTTGAAGTAACTCGCTGCCTAGTTTTGTTAACTCGCTGGATCAATAAAATAATCAACTCGCCGTGAGCAACTCGCTGCCAATAAACTAAGCAACTCGCCGTGAGCAACTCGCTGCCTATAATCTTAGCAACTCGCCGTGTGTTTTAGCAACTCGCCGTACCTTTTACCAACTCGCCGGCTATTATTTTCAAGCCAACTCGCCACTATGAACACTAGCTCAATTTAAGCAACATCAATCTATTTGAGCCTTTTAACCACGAAACAAAGCTAAAACATGTAACACAATGATGGTGTATGAAGATTAACCTTCCAATATCATGTGTTTCTTCCTGGATCAAAAGATACGAAGCAACTCTCCACGAAGAACACCAAAATAATTCAAACCTTATAAGCTTTGTTTTCGATCTTGAGGCTTGAGAATCACTTGTAATAGCAACAATACTTATTCCTTAGTATTTATAGCATGAACAACCACAAGATTAACCAACAAAGTAAGCCCGAATAATCTTTTTGAGCCGTGGGCTTTTCTAAACAAAATAAGCCACGAAACTTAGCTTATTTAACCACACAAATCAATCACGAATCCAACCTGCTCTGATACCAATTGTAGGATCGTTTAATTCATAACACGGGTGATGATTCTTGTGATTGGGCTAGTTTCTAGAGAGAGAAACACATGAGAGGGATTTTCTAGAGAGAGAAAATGTGTTTAATAAGAAAAGTGAAAATGACTAGCTTGCCTCTTCCAAAGTTAGAAGAGGCTTATATAGTTTTTACAAAATACCGAGTATTAGTACCCGGCTTAAAACCGAAAGACATATAATTAACTATTAAACTACGAACTATTATAAACAATAAATATACAGGGTGACCGAGTCTTTTACTCATATCTAACAGCATACCCTTAATTCTTGGATTTGCATTTTTAGATTACACAGATTTGAAATAAGCTCAAACTTGCAATAACATATATATAACTAAGCTAATAAATGATTAAAAAGCAATAATTAACAGATAATAAGCACCAATAAGTTGATCTATAAGCTAAACATTAATAAGCTACAATAAGAGTAAAGAGATTGTGTACCTTGATCCTAGCTCTAACAAGGATCATAAATGCTTACAGAGCTTAATCTACAAAAGCTCTAGCTTATCAAAGATAAGCTGGTGGTGTCCATAAGCTCATCCATTGCTAGCTTATCATCCAAAAAGCTCAAAACTAAATTTTTAATAATGAAACAGTAATTTTAACTCAAGATTTAAAATGAAACAAGAATTTTATTAAAATAAAGAAAAGTTTACAAGATTAAAAAGTGAATTACATTGAAAAGTGAATAAGCTGAAAATAAGCTAAACCTAATCTATCCTACACTACTCCTAGATAATCCCTACTGTGTGATTAAGCATGGGTATTTATAGGCTTGAAATGAAGCTTCTAGGTCTTTAGGAGCGTCCCCCTTCTTCAAACCTTAGCCCTTGATCATCAATCCATCCTTCCTCAGTCCTTGATCATATAGCCACGTTTCCCAACCAATAGAATGCTCCCAGATTGCCAGCGTGGATTAGTATTGTGTCAGGCGTGTCAGACGGCCTTCTAGAAGGGATTTGAGTGCGTGGGTGAATGGTGTGAAGGATTTACCCTGTGGGTGTGGTTTTGTTACTCTGTAAGTGAAGGAGGGAAAGGGGTAAAGGGAAAAACAGTAAACTTTGACTGTTTGACCCATGTTTTATAAAAGTGGGCTTGGACCAAGTTTATAAAAAAATGGTATTGGGCTTGGACTATGGGATTGGGCCAGGAAGGTGGATTTGGACAATGTTGTTATATAAGGGTTTTTAGGTTTATGTTTATAAACTAATGGGTTGACCCAACCCATTAAAATGGGTACGGGTTGGCCCACTAAATATAAATATGCCTTCGGCTTTGATTTCATGCACTCTTTCTATTCCCGTGCTTGGTTTTGTTCGCTTTGCCTTATTTTTGTCCTTTTCTGAAATATCCGTTACTTGCATGTCATAAATCACAAAACACATATACAATGCATTTTTCATGTATTATTGGTCTTTTTAGCTCATTTTATTAGGTAAAAGGTATGTGTATTTAAGCACATACCAATATACACCACACAACGACACATTAAGTTTTTGGCGCCGTTTCTGGGGAGTGAAAATTAATTTTGATTTTTATTTGGATATTTTGGTTTTTAACATTAGATTAGATCTAACCTTTAGGATTAGTGTAATTTAGATTAGTATATTATTTTGCGTATTGATGTGTTGTAGTGTAGGGTTGTTTTTTATATGATTCAAGTTTTAAATTTATATTTTGCCAACTCAACCAAAAACAACACTTTAACGGGCAGTGTACCCGATCGGTAGTAGTTTTGTGGTAATTAAGGTATCGATCACTGAGAGCGAGGTTAAATCTATCAATTTAATTAATATCTTGGTTATCTAATCTATGTTAATTCTATTCACTTTGGAACGTTGCGTCTTCCGTGTATTTGGGACGTGCTGAAAGTGGGTTGGTAGACCTCGAGTATCGTCGCTCTATCCTCAGCCACCACCTTTGCTCTACTGATATAGACGTTTTGTCAGTGAACCGTGTTATTTCGCAAACCATCATGACTGTTCATTTCTTTAATCTTGGTCGTCCATTGGGAAGTATGGACACGTGTCTTCATCTTACGTTTTAGGGTTAACTGTGCGAGAGTGGGTATAAATACCCCTTTTCTTTTTTCATTGTGGGTTTTTCATGACATTTTCCTCTCCTTGCATTCTTTTAAACTTCCGGCCTTCATTTCATTTATTTACCCTTCGTTTTCATGTTTCGCTCTTAGGTTCAGGTTAGGCTTCATCCCTTTCTTGATCTCTTCTTTTTACTTAAAATGGCTAAAACACACATTGATATTTGTTATGTCAGTGTTTGACACATAAGAGTTTAATGCATTTTTGTGTTAAGTATAATATCACTGCTAATTTAAGGCTAGAATTACCCGGTCATGACGACATGATTAGGAATAGTCCGGAAGGCAAAATAGGTATCTATACTCGTTTCATAGAGTTTGCCAACTTTAGACTTTCTTTGCCTAAGTTTCTTCTTAGTATTCTCGAGTATTATCAAATTAATTTCTCCCAGCTGTCAGTTATTGCCGCTGTAAATATTAGTCACTTTAAGATTTTGTGTCGCGTCCATGAAGGCCAGCCCACCGTTGGTACATTTCGTAGGTTTTACTCTAACTCTATTAGAAACGGCTGATTGTCATTCACAAAGAGTAATGGCGCTGACACTCCTTGCTGCTATACAAAGAATCTTGATTCTTTGAAGAATTAGAATAATCATTTCTTTTGGATTGACACGTCTATTTGTCCCATATCTGTTTCGTGGTTTGGGGGATATTATGTTGATAGGGATCCTCTCCCCTCGGACGATATTGTCCTTAAATCTTATGAAACGACTTAATGAGGGGTGTGCTGCTATTATAAAGTATCTTGAGGTTTTTTATCTGTTATTGGTTTGAGCCGCTCGTTTTGTTGAGTGAGGGATGTCCTGTCCCACCTTATAAGAATCTAATAGTAGTGTAGGCGTTTGTTTTATGTGTTTTCCTTGTTGTTGTTGTACCTTATATTTTGGATTATATTTTATGTCTAATAATTCCGGTGTTGTTTACTTTGCAAAATGGGTATTTGCTGAGATTTTGTTTAAGCCCTTTTGATTCATTCAAGGTGAAGGTTGGGGAGAGAAACCCTTCGGAAGGAGAGGTACATGTTTTCCAAAGAAGACTGAGGATAATGGTCAATTACTCCTTCACGTGATATAATTCCGCATTGAGGATCATACTATTGTGGAAACTGAAGAGTGTTTTGAAGAAAAAAAAAGGGTTTTGCCTTTCAAGGATGACTTAACTACTGCCTGTTACAAAGGCAAGTTCTTCTTAGTTGCTCCTCAAAGGAAAAACTACTAACCGCGGAAAAAACCCCGGCTGTTCTTAACAGAAACTTCTTACACATAAATGTTTCTAGAATGTGTTGGGTCAGGATCCGCTTGCTCCTGCCTAATGGATGTCATTTATTTCTTCATTGCCGATACTCCAACCCCAGACAAAAAAATCGTAGTACCGAAATGAATCAGGTTCTACCCAAGGTGATAATGTTAGAATTTTCTTACGGTTGACCGATTTGTTGTGATTTCTTCAAGTCCACCTTCTTCGGAGCATGTGGACACTAAGTTGTCATATCTGAAGTATGCTTCTCCTGCTCCGCATGTGCAAATAGAGGCTGTGGTCGTGACCGTTGTCCCGGCTCATAAGGCGGATGCTTCTTCCGTTCTGGCTCATGAAGCTGGTACTTCTTTTGTTCCTGGTCCTAAGGCAGAAACTTTATCTTCTGCTCCGGGTGATGGTTCCCCAGCTAATGAGTTCTATGACTCTCAGACTATCGACTCTTCCACAGCTAAGGACATATACATTCCGAATCGTGATGTTACTAATGACTTTCGAATGGACGATGTTGTGATATGTCAGAACTTTTTTGACCACGTCCCTCCTCCTGGTTATTGGACTTCTCTATGGAACCTAACGAATGCTGAGTTTCTTGATCAGTTTAATGCTAATTCCGCTCAACATGCATGTATGGTCTTGGAGCTTCGTTTAAGATATGAACATGAGATCGAGATGAGGGAGCGATTTGAGAAGAAATTTGTGATGAGGTGTTATTTTATACATTATTTTGGGGTCATTTAACCCCTTAAATCATGCAAATATGCCCAGATTCTGTGCTTAATCGTTTGTTTTCAGGTTTTTAGCACTTGGATGGAATTTGGAGGAAATACACGTGACTTGAGCTCATTTGGAGAAGAAACGGACGAGATTACGGACCTACACCAAATCCATGAAAAAATATTGTTTCAGAGCGTGGAGACGGCGTCGTAGGCATAAAGCGACGTCGTCGTGATCCATCTAGTGACGACATTAGAGATTTAGTGACGGCGTCAGGACGCGGCCGACTTAATGAGGATCTAGAATCATCCACACAGCAACGGCGTCAGGAATACAACGCGACGTCGTCGCAGTGATATCTCTATATATACTAAACTGAATAATAGGTTTAAAGTGTGTACCTTTGTATATACATAAACTTTCAGGGAGACGAACCAAGCTCTGTAGCACAGCTTCACTAGGTCGTTTTAGGGCCCTCAAAACCCACTGTACTACCTTATCCATGTTTTTAATTCAAGTAAAGGTTATTTTATCATTAATTCATTCAATATGTCTATGTGTTGCATGAATGATTAATCTCTTTTGCTCCTTTAAACATGCTAGGCAAAACCCTCCTTAGTATTTCTTATATTGCATGAAAGTCAGATTGTAATCCTTTTACTGTTGCTTCTTGGATTGATGAATTGTGCACGTAGGTTCTGAAAACCAGCTTTTGTCCTGTATCGCTGTAGACAACTTATAGGGAAACGCGAGTGCGTAGAAAGGAATACCTATCGAGTAACATCTTCATACTACCTTGCCCCTTTAATGGTTTATCCCTCTTAAGCATATTTCCACATGCATTGAATGTACTCTTAAGGGGCCTTGTAATAGTATTCATACTACTTACTTTGTGCCTTTGCCTTACATTAACGGAAATCTTAAATAGACGAGCGGGTTCGTGTAAACCGTTATCATAGACCTAGGAAATACTTACACATCTCATCACAAGTGGTACCAATGGCATAAGATTAGGAGAACCCATCTGATAATAGGCAATGATTAAGTAAATACAAATAATTATCAAAAAGTTACGCCAGTAGATTAGATATTAGTTTAGTAGTAGTAGATTAGAAATTAGTTTAGTTCATAGTTAAACAAATCAACCTCTCAAACCATAGATGACTTGCTTTCTATAAAATATAAAAAACATAAAAATAATATTCTCTTAACCCTTAGAATTATGTTGGACCGTAATCACGCCTTCCTAACCTATTCCCTTAGAGAACGATAACAACCCCCGAGTCTTGGCTATACTACTACAATAACGGTTAGGTACTCTGCCAAGGGAGTTGTAAAACTTATTGTTGAAGTCCTATGACGACCGTATCAAGTTTTTGTCACTGCTGTATGGGGAATAGTTAGGTTTTAATCATAGTTTAATGTAGTTCAACTCGCCTAAATCCTTTTAAGTGAGATCTTTAATTCCATATATTAGCTTTCTCGTAGTCTATCTTTTCTTTGTGTTGATTATTTCGTAAACCATTCTCATCAACCTCTATGGGAGACGAGAATCCTATAAGTACTCTTGGTGATTACTCCAAACTTAGCCACAAAGGCTATAGGAATACCACCGAGCTCCCCGTAGGGAACAACGTGGTACCTCTTTGATCCGACACCATCCGGTTGGTTCAAAATGGACGCTCATTCCACGGACTTCGGTTCGAGGATCCAAACCAACACCTTAAGGATTTCTTTAAATTTATGGACTCACTTGTCCTTGATGGTGAAAATAGTGAAAGAACGTGACTGCGTTTATTTCAATTTTCCCTTCGCGATCAAGCTAGCAATTGGCTTGAACGTCTTTAAGAAGGATCCATCACCACATGGGAGGATCTTACTACTCGTTTCCATGCTTAATTCTTTCCACTAGGAAGGACTGCAAAACTCCGCAATGATATCTTGATGTTCCAACAACATCATGAAGAATCTCTATCTGAAGCATGCACTCGTTTTAAGAACTTACTAGAAAAAGTCCCTCATCATGGCATCGACCTTTGGCTCTAAGTCTAAATATTTTATGACCATGTCAATTCCGTCGCAAGACGAACCATTGACCAATCGGCCGGTGGTTAGCTTCGTGACCGAAACGCCGAAGAATCATGGGAATTATTAAAGGAACTCACCCTCTTTGAAAACAATAGTTGGAATGACCCAAGGGATTTCGCTAATTCGGTCAAGGCAATCAATTTTTCTCAAGATTTCCCATGTACATCCGATCTTTGCCTCATTAAGCCTGAAAATCAAGTCTAATCTTGCTCCGATGTAACCTACTCAAGTGAACAAAGTCACTACCTCATGTGAGATCTGTAGTGGTCCCCATGACACTCAGTATTGCATGGAAGTTCCAGAACAAGCCTTTTTGGAATACGCATCCTCGCGTACCGATGAAGTGGGAGGTAAATGGTACACTTTTAAGCTCGAGCAAAATAATTTTGGTGACACCTATAATCCATCATGGAAAAGTCACCCACACCTTAGGTGGAGAGAACCTACAAATTCCCAAAATAAATTTTCAAACTCACCTAACCGGTTTAAACCTAACGGATCGATCTCAAACTCTCCCTTCAACAATTGTCCTTAAAGCTTTAACAATTAATAAAATCTAGAAGGATTGAATCCGATTTCAAACAACAACAAAGTGAGATGACAAACAAAATTGACGCAGTACTGAAGGCCATCACCGATAGATAGGCAGGATCACTACCTAGCGATACGGTCAAGAACCCGAAACTGAGTACTTTTTTAGTTTTGTCTGCTCGTTCTAACCCAACTGAAGACCCATAATCCTCATTCCCTGTCCATGGTTCAATCAACGCCGTCACAATCTATCCCAAAGCAACAAAACAACTCCTATAATGACATAACAGAAGAGAGTAAGGAAAAAGAGAAGAAAAATCTGGAAAATATCCATGTCAACCCTTCCACACCACCTGATCCATCTGTTTCATTCATCACCAAAAATTTCCTCAAATTTACTTCATTCTTCGAATCACTCGGGTTGGTTCCCCAATCATCTAACACCGAACTAGTTTGCACTAAAAGGGATAACGACGACGTAATGTTTATTGAGAAAGTCCAGAAGAATGATGATTCCCAAAAGGATGAACCTGAAGCAGGAGAACAAGAAGTGGAATATTTTGACATGTTATCAAATAGGAGTTAACTAGCATATCACAAGTACCTTGTGTGTGGTCCAATCCCTTCTATATTTCTAAGAAACCTCATAATCGCGGAAGGATGCCCATAAAACCTCAAGATACCATGCAACATTAGACACGCGCATGTGGAGAAAGCCTACATTGACCTTAACTCCCCTAGATATATCATGACCCGGATCATGTATAATTAGATCATGAGAAGAAAACTTGAACTTAGGGAGAATTCAAATAGAGGAGTTAGCAATTTCATAGGAAGAATTAAAGGAATGCCTATTTTCATAGGAAACTTCACATATGTCATAGACTTCATGATTGTCGAGGATATTAGTTCAATCATAGACCCTAGGATGTCACATGTAGTGCTAGGGAGGCCTTTCGTTAAAATATCCAACATGACTCACGACCCACGCGAAGGTGTAGTAAGGTTCACTAACGGGACCGAAGAAGTTGCTTACAAGAAGCCTCATAAGATTGACCAATACAACTCGCTATCAAACTTAGAAAAAGAGCACACAAAATTGGTCTACCTTAAAAACGAGGAGGACAAGAAAAGAGGAGTGGAATACGTGATGAGCAAAATATTGGGATTTTACAAAAAATGCTTCGAGCTTGGACCCGAGTATGCGACTGTAATAGATTATGAAGGAGAAGTCACATAAGGATGTGTGACTTCGAGTCTAGCTACAAGACTCGTAAATAAAGAAAAGCGCTTTTTGGGAGGCAACCCAATATTTACTTTTCCCGCATATTAGGAGTGTATTGTGTTTTAATTCTTCATTGTTTGTTTTATTATGTTTGAATTATTTTGTAATCATGCTTTGTTTGTTTATAACTTCATCTTATTTGCAATCAAAGGTATTTTGCAACAAAATAAGTGTAGGGGAAATATCTGATTTTTAGAACCAAACTCAAACATTTAAAATAAATTGTTTAGATTAATTTGCGTCAGTTTCGAGTCATATGATTGTAACAATTAATTCTAGGTTTTTATGCAGTATTTTCTTCAGATTTGACTAATTAAATTGTGTGCAGGAAATTTCTTATTAAAAACAAAGAAGAATTTTTCACAGTGCCTGGAGACGGCGTCAGGATAAAACCCGATGGCGTCGCGTCTCCAGCAATGTGAAAATTTGAAAATCTTTATGTATTTCTAAAAAATAAAATGTGCAATATTTAAGATTTGTAATTCTTTTGTAAACCTGCATAAATCTATAATTATATCATTACTCTCATCCTATCTTTACTGCTTTCATAGAGTCGAAACCCTAAACTCTTATTGTATTTATATTTATCCCATGGATTTTACGCTTGGTGTAGTTGTCATTGTCTTTGATTTACAGGTTATATTTCAGAAGAAGAAGCTTAGAGGATCTTAGGATGTTTTCATTAGATGACTCTTGGAGGATGATTTAACCAGTTATCACATGTTTCTTCTCCATTATTGAGCAAACCTGGGGAGTACTAGATTCTTTTACTTTTTTCTTTTCCCTTTATTTGTTTTTACGGATACTTCTATAGAACATTGGGGACAATGTTCAACTTAAGTGTAGGGGGAAAATAAGCCATAGAAACTATTTCTTCATTTTTCATTTGCTTGTTCCTTAAAATGATGGGTAATATATCAAAACATGGCATAAAAAGGTAATTTTGACCCAAATTTAAATTTTTTTATGACACATACCGACGAAAACCAAGTATTAATAGCGTCACATGGATAGGAATGTGTATGACTAGCACAAAAAAACCCTCCAAATTCCACCCTAAAAATGTGAGGTTCGCATTTAGATCTTTAGAAATTCCAGTATCCATTATTGATACCCAAGATAATTTGTACCTTTAGCTTTCTCGAGTTAAGGTTCGAATGCAGTCATATGTGTCTATTCCATCATTACGGATGTGTACGTATGGTCTTTGTCGCCTTTTCTAGAGCATTGGTGTCGGTATTAAATTATATGAGTGTAGCGGTAGTATATTAAATTCTAGAACTTGTTTTTGTGATACATCTCGAGACCGCATAGTAAGTATTAGGATTTGCTAGATAAGAGGCACTAGGGTTAACCCATATTTTAAACCTATAATTATTATTATGGTCACATCGACTATATAACTATCCCATACCCTTGCCATGCACTCATTTTTAATGCAGGATACCCCTAGTACAACCCTCAAAGCCTATTCTTTTTCATGGTTCTCCTAATTTTCTGGTTAAGCCGGACTATTAATGAAGAGCATTGTCAACCCTTAAACTAATCGTTACACCCAAATCGCCTTAGCTTACCTTATATGTCACTTTTAGTACATTATTGTGTTAACCCAAGTTAATTATTCAGTACATGGTTGCTAAGTCCTTATCCTTGTAAATACAGTTTTGGGACGATTTGAATTCATGGTAATACTCATCTTATGAAGAATTGGGGAAGAAGTAATTTATTACCCCTAATAGAGCTCAATAAGCTCCATGTGATTTTGATCCATCTCAAATCGGGTCATTAGTCAGATTGTAAATAATCGAGTATGTAAAAGTTCAAGTGTAGCGGTATATCTATAAACCCCCATGATGTATTATATGTTTAAGCAATGGCAAGGCAAAAGTGTACGAAAAAAATGTTTATAAAAAAATAGTGAAAAAATGTACGGGCTATTATTTGCTTATGTTTATGTTTATGTTTATATTAGAGTCAAGAAAAGAAAAAGAAAGAGATTGATGTAAAGTTGTGTAGAATTTGTATATCTTTATCCGAGTCATGGCTTAGCAACCAAATCAGTGTGTATTCTTATAATAATTAGCTAACCTTTCCACTCCAAATTCACCCAAAAGTCATCTCCAAATGTATCCCATCCGTTTCTGTTTTCGTTAATGTTATCTTACACCTACACCCTACAACCCTTTAAAAGACCTCTTGGATAGTAATGAATAATGCTTGCGCCTAGCGGTGAAGGTTTGATCCTTTACCAAGCCTATGGTAATTTATATGTTATGACAAGTAATGAGTGTTGATTTTTTGTTTACCTATTATGTTATAATTTATTATACAACTGAGAGAAAGAGAGAACACCAAACACTTATTTTAGGTGCGAGTATATACTTTCTGTGCTTTTAAGTATGAGGTCTAGTAGGTTGTGTTGTAAAATATTTTAATTAGTAGGTTATTGTCTAGATAGAAAAGCCAATTTGCTTGAGGACATGCAAATCGCAAGTGTATGGGTATTTGATGAGGTGTCATTTTATATACTATTTAAGGGTCATTTAGCCCCCTAATTTATGCAATATGCCCAGATTATATGCTTAATCATTTTTTTAGGTTTTTAGCACTTGGATTGCATTTGAAGGAAATTCATGTGACTTGGGCTCATTTAGAGAAGAAATGGACAAGATTACAGACCTACACCAATATCATGAAGAAGTATTGTTCACAAAGCGTGGAGAGGGCGTCGTAGGCATAAAGCGACGCTGTCGTAATCTATCCAGTAACGGCGTCAGAGATCTAGTGACGGCGTCAGGTCATGGCCGACTTAAAGAGGATCTAGAATCATCCACGTAGCGATGGCATCAGGACTTTAACACGATGCCGCAGCGATATCTCTAAATATACAAAACTAATTTTAGGGTTTTAAGTGTGTAACTTTGGTGTAACTTTATACCTTTGGGAGACGAACCCTAGTCTTTGTAGCAGCTTTAATGGTCATTTTTAGGGCCTCAACCCCTATTGTAACTACCTTCTATCCATGTTTTAATCAAGTAAGAGTGTTATTCATTAATCAATCAATATGTGAATGTGTTATGTGATTAATTTATGTTCTTGCTTTATTCTTAACATGCTAGGCTAAACCCCCTTTGTATTTGCTTATGATTGCATGAAAGTCGGATTGTAGATCCTATTACTGTTGCTTCTTTTTGATGAATGTGCGCATTAGGCTTTAGAAAACCAACATTTGTCTGTATCGCTGTAGACACGTCTAGGGAAACACGAGTGCATAGAAAGTATACCATCGGGTAACAGTCTTTATACTACCTTACCAACTTATATGGTTGATCCCCCTTAAGATATTTCACACGCATTTAATATGGGAGGTGATTTGCACACTCCTCAAATTGATTGGCACACTCAAAAGTGTTGTATGTTGACATTTATACCCTTGTAGTGGTGAGTATGAGTAGAGGTGATCTAGGGGTATACATGTCAACACACAATACTTTTAAGTATACCAATCAATTAGAGGAGTGTGCAAATCATTTCCCATTTAATATACTCTTAAGGGCCTTGTAATAGTCTTCATACTACCTCACTTGTGCATTGCCTTAACAGAATATTAGATAGACAACGGGTTCATGTAATCCGTTCATGACATAAGAAATACTTACACAAATCATCACAAGTGTGACAAGACAACATGATTAGGAGACACACTCTGATAAGTAATGCATGATTAAGTAAATACATTTAATTATCATAAACTTATCACTAGTAGATTAGATATTAGTTTAGTTCATAGTTAAACAAACCAACCTCTCAAACCATAGATTTACTTACTTTCTATAAAATATTAAAACACAAAAATAATATTCTCTCGACCTCTAGAATTCTGTTGGACCGTGATCAAGTATTCCCAACCTATTCCCTTAGAGAATGATAACAAGCCCTGAGTCTTGCTATACTAATACTACAATGGTTAGGTACTCTGCCTAGGGAGTTGTAAAACTTCTTGTTGAAGTCCTACGACAACCACATCACCAAGATACAAAACCTTTTACAACATTTATACAAATTCTCTTACTACACATATACATTATTTCATTTTCATATTACGTTTCTCTAAAATAAAACTTCATTAATAGGTCATGGTCGGGTACCATTGCATGTCATTCTGTGATCATCTATTTTTAGCTACATTTATTTCTATTTGATGTGAGTTCTTGTAGCCCTATTTTCAAACTACTTTCCTTGGGGGAAATGATACTCAAATATATTTCAAACTGTTTTACTTCTTTGCTAAAACTAATTCTAAGTTTTTGTACAATGCAATGTGCCTATAATTGCGTATGTGAATGTTGCTGTATATGTCATGCATGCTATTGGGTAAATAACTAAGAACTATTAAGCCGACGTGTGTAGCTCTAACTAGTAGGCAATAGGTTCGGAGGACTATAAGCGCTTGGACCAATATTGAATGGTCGGTATGACTTGATTGCTATGACATTCTATGATTGCTATTGGATTGCTATGTATACTGCTTGCACTCCGATGTTATATTGCACAATTGTCCTACTAAAATTCTGGTACAGCAACTGGTTTATACTCTAAACCTACAAGCTTACCAACTTTATGTTGACCTTTTCGAGTATCATTTTCAGGTGATCAACATTTTCAAATAGAAGGTACTTGAAATCAAAGCTGTCCAATGGCCAAGATGTTTTCTAAAGATGAGCATTTTTCTGTCATTATAAATTGTATTCTTGTGAAATCATGTAAATTAAATTCTGGTAATTATGTATTGTGTAATCTACTATCTTATGCGATGTCTCTGAAATATCGCACCTCGTGGTTTCGCTCTTAGCGCGGTGTGACACATTTAAATGTGTGTTTTTATTTGCTTAAGTGTTAAGTGATTTAAGCTTACACACTTTTGCTTTATATAATGATCTCTAAACATGTTTCAATCAAAGTATATTGATATATAAACTTGTAAAAAGTAGTATAATTTGAAAATAATTTGATATTTAATGAAGTTGAGTGTGACATTGAGCTAATAAGGGTTACGTTATCTACCCCTCTTACAAGATGATTCAATGTATATGTTACGTGCTAAAATATATAATTTTGAATGAGAGTCGGGTCGCGAGTTAATAGTTATACATCATACACACAAATACATATAAACAACTCACACATATAAAAGCATACGTAAGTAAGAAGAAAACTTAAAATCAGAAGGATGAGAAATGATTATAACCACCCATTAGAGATGCTGCGACTTGAATTAGATGCTTGTCTATCCATTTAGATGCATCTCAATTAGTTTTAAAAGTGATTTTGAAGTGAAAAATTAATGCAAAGTAGTACTAGAAACAAATTTGACCTCGCATGAGACAAAAATTACATAGGATTTTCTTAACATGATTAAATGCATCTTATATATGTACATGAATCTAATTTTCAAACCCACACACTATATTAATTTTGATAAGTATTCTTTATATTAAAATGAGACTCTTATTCATCTTGTATTAACCCACGATTGCTACTAAAATTTTACTAATCTGTTTTATTACTTTAGTTCATGCTCGTTTATATAACACTTAATTTTTCACCGCTTTTGTTCATTTATATAACATCTTCATCCCGCTCTCAATCCGTACGCAATACCAATTCGTTTTCCGATCCAAATTTGTAAACTGGGACTGTGATGATGTTATTGCCATCTCGGATGATGCTGATGATGACATGCTAACGTTGATTTTTTGAGAACTTCATAATCAACTTTTGAAGTTGAATGGAAAAGGGTTTAGATTCTAACTGATGAAAGTAAAGGTGATGAAGATTAAAACTCAAACTTATTGGAACTTATGTTTAAAAAAAACGTATGAAATAATCATGCAACTATAAAAGCTTGTCGCTATAAAATCTCGTTGTTATGCACGAGTACTCGTCTAGTAAAACAATAAATCACCCAACGATGTATTTCTATAAGATGATTATAGCACATCTGAGGCGATATATAGTGTTCTTAATTTTGATGTCTAATGTATATAATTTATCGAAAATATGCGCTATTATGAGGTAAGGTATATGAAATGACTTGACACTTGATAGTATAGGTTTAGTTAACAAATTTATATTAAGCTTAGGAAAGCATATGCATAGAACTCATAAGAAACGTTACATACTACTAAAACGATAACAATTGATGTTTAACAATGTCTAAAAAAGTTTAAATTAGATTAAAATTATCTCAATTGCTTGATCCTTAAGGTGTCTAATCTTACTCGATATATCATCATAACTTTAAATCAATGTTATTATACCAGGTTTTTCCCAATTCATGTAATTATAATTTTTTAGTTTCATTTTATTTTATGTAGCCTTGTGTGTGACAGAAGCAGTTGAAGAAAGACGAAAAACCTAAAAAAGAAGCACTATATCAAACACATGGTTTGGGAATATATTTATGAAATTAATTAATAGCTAAGGGGGTGTTTGCTTTTTTTTCTTTCTTATACGTGTTTGAAATCGTCAAAAGCATCTCCTTGTAGCATTTTAAATAAAACAACTCTATACATGGTTTAATCTGGCTTAAACTCAGTTTGGATATTATTGTTGCAACAAAAAATCTCATTTTTGTTTTAAAATTAAAAAAATATAGAGTAAATTGCAAAATTCATCCTTGTGGTTTGACCAAATAGCACGTTTGGTCCGCGTGGTATCGAAATTGCATAAAACGTCCTTATGGGAAACCTTGGGTTCCACTTTTAGTCCTTTGTCGAACTAAAATGACCAAAATACCCTTATCTACATTTTAGAAACAGAGGAGTATTTTAGTCATTTCAGTTCGACAAGGGACTAAAAGTGGAACCTAAGGTTTCCAACACGGACGATTTTTGCAATTTTGATACCACGCGGACCAAACGTGCAATTTGGCCAAACTACAAGGACGATTTTTGCAATTCTCTCAAAAATATAAAAGTTTAATCATCTTTTTTTTCATTGCTAACTAGAAATACTTAGAAGAAAATAATAATTAAAGTTTGAAAATATCATACGAAACAAGAGAACTTAAAATATAGGAGGAACATGACTAGTAAACTTATCCCACATCGCTTGAAGATGAAAACTCTTAAGAGAAAAAGCTCTATATAAGCAAAGCCCCCACCCTATTTTGAAACTTAGCTAAGCATTAGATGTTATTAAACATTGATATTGTGTTCTTAAACAATATTTTGAGCTTATAAGTTATATTATCTTTAGTTTAAGATATTAAGCATTAGAACAATATTTATAATTGTAAATGAGTTTTCGAGTTCGAGCTTGAGTTAATAAACGAGCCTATCAAGCTCGATTATTTATACGAGCATCTTAAGACCGAAAGTCAATTTTCTTTATGAGTACAAAAAAAAATTAAAAAAAATCTTAAACACTACATAAAAAATTTGATCCTAAAACACTACATAAAACTGTTCTTTGGCTTTTAATTATCTCTTAATAATACCAAGGAATCAAGTATGGTTTTTGATACTTCAACAATGGAGCCTTTCACTCCTTCACCAAACCGAGTAAGTCTATCATTATTAATGTGCACAGTAACTTTTTTTCTTTCTATTTTCTGTTCTTATAAATTTACATTGCCTGTCTTTTTTGTAATACAGAAGTATAATCGATCCTCGGTATTTCCAAAAATCAAACGAATATTTGCTCGAATACTTAGAAGATGTCATTTTCAATCAAATTCGGAGATCAATGCCTTCATCCGTCCTTTGGAAGGGGAAGCTCGTGAATATGGTGACTACGTATGGTATGTGAAAATTTACTTTCTACGGTTTGTTATCTGAGTTTTTTCTTCTGTGACTGATTTGAGAAATTTACATTTGATACTTATTACAGCTTCAATGTATTGGAAATATGCGATGAACTACGAAAAAAGAATCCAGATCTTTTTGATGAAATTAAACCAAAAGATATTGCAATGGTGAAGCATGTTTTCTCTTGTTAAATATGCTGATTTTTATTTTATTTTTATGTAATCTATATATTTTATCACTTCGGTCTCATATTTATTTTATTATTGTAGGAAATCAGTCGTGAACTAAAACTTGAGAACACTGATAAGATAAGCAGAGACTCCATACAATTACATGATATTGGTGTCATAAGTTTTATGTTACACGAGTCCTATATAGCTAAGGTATTTTTTTCTCTACTTTTAACTCTTTCAAACACACTTTAAAGCACACCTTTTTTCTTTGCAGAGGGTAATGAAGATGCTTATTGGGGGCATCGACACATGTGCACCGGTAATATATGAAAGCAAAGCAAAAGCAGTATTCCTCTCCCGAACAAACATACCTGCTGCTGCTGTTGATATGCTTCGAGCTAATTTTATCAAAGACGTGCTCGCGTAGATTTTTTTGTATTCAGGGATTGATATACTTGATGAGGGCGTTTCACCATCAACCAATATTTCTTCAAAACTCGAAACTATAAAGAAGTACTTTACTTGCTATGTTTTATCAACTTTATTAACTATTTTATCAATATCTTTTCCGAACTGAGATTTCAATTATGATGTATGTAGGTATGAACATTTCTATAACGCATACATAATTGTATACATAACCCCTGATCTACAACGAGAGCACATGCAACCTTTGTTTTCTGTATGTAACTTCTTTACAACAGTATAACTGATAACATCTTTAAATTAAAGATATGAAGGATAGTTTTTTTTTCCCATGCTACTAAAAGTAGAGAATTCCAAGTTGCAGTAGCATGTTGTGGATACCGATGTTTCAGTAGGAACCCCGAAGAAGAGCTTTATGGTTTGTGGTAGCATTATCTCTCTCGGTATCTATCCGTTTCTGAACTAGGTAAAGTTATTCTTCATTTATTTTGTATTTTTATTTTGCGAAAAAATGTGAGTACTAAAAATATTTTATTGCAAATATAACTTCCTTTGATAAAGCAATCTAGCTTTCAACCTGTTTTGCATGTTACATTTTTACATAAAATTATATCATTTTCTTAACCTACTAAAGATAAAACATGCCCCAAATCCATTACTACTTTAACGGGATTGATGTAACATAGTTAAATTTAATAAATTTTTTTTATCAGCCGAGGATGCCAGGTATTCTAGAGAGGGATTCTTTGTTTGTGCTCTCAAGTAAGATTTTCACTCTTTTATCTTACTTTTTATCCTTATTATCTTCAATAATCTAAGTAGAGTGGTAAATGTTATCTTCTTATCAACTTGCTATTATTAGTTTTTTTTTTTGGAAATTTTTTAAATTATGAATTAACAATGTAACACCGGCTATATTCTTTGTTTCATAAAAGAGGCACCCTACTTTTAGGTTAAGTTTTTTATTTCTTCATATTTATAGTTTTGTGTTTTGTGTTCTTAATATGTTTTCATTCTTGAATCCTTTGATAAATAAGGAAATACATTTCGATATGTACTTAACACACGAGCTTTAATGTGTTTCATTATCTAGAATTCTCGTGATGGGTCATTAAACGAGGTAAGACTCTTTTTTTTCAATGTTTTTAACAATGTTCTCATCTCGGCCCCAATTTTACATTGGTTTCTTGTTCTTGGCCCTAAACAGGCCTTGGCTGGCAAGGAAGAACGTGAGTTGGCATTTCATTTAGTGCAGTACACTGGGGTAAGACAAACATCTTAATGAACTTTTATACACCTTTGAACATATGCCTTTGTTAAAGTTACAAAGCATAGTGTTTGGAATTGAATGTTTTGTTTAATTTTCCTAGGTCACTCCAAACATAGTTTTCATCTAATATATTACAATTTGTTAAGTATCTAGTTATTCATACTTGAGAAAAAGCAATTATACAAATGATATATAGCAATACTAGATTGTATGGAAAATGTGAGAATTATATAACAAATGAGTATACCAATTATAAATCTGTTTCGGTTTCAAACTGGGTACCAACGTTGGGGTGAATACTCTGCCTAATTTTGTTAATATGAGTTATATTTGTTGTATTCCAGGTTATCGAAAAGGTGTGTGCTGGTTTTGTACCAAATTTTGTGTGCGAATACCCGTTCATTTTATCCAAGCTATTTACCAGTTGCTACAGCAAGGTATATGTCCTTGAATTTAAGTTGATTTTCTAAAAATTAGTTTCACTATATAAAATTAACATGGTTTTGATTTTTTTGGCAGGCTAGTCTAAATTATCAACTTTTGTGTAAAACAGCTTTAGTGGTAATGGACAAATGCTTTGATCTTTTGGGGATCTCTCCGGTAGGCCTTTACCTAGCACAAATTTTTTCTAATTCTGTTTTTGGGTCTGTTTCTTACCCGAATCTTGTTATGCGGGAGTATCAATACCATACTATTATTGAGTTGGTTCATGTATTCACTATGAAGAAGGGAAGTATAGACATGATTATTTTTTTCCAAAACTATTAGTATAAAAATAACTAGTTTTAAACTTTTTTTTTGTATAAGGGGAAGAAATCATGTCATCAATCTTATCATCATATGTGGAACGTGGACCATGTAGAGAGCTTGCTGAAGCTAGGTAACTACATAATGAAAATTTAATCGTTATGTTCTATGTTGAGTTGTTTTAATTTCATAGAATTTAAGTAAAATATATGATTGTTTGAAAATCAACTTCTTGTAAAGGTATCTCATTTTGTAATCTGTAATTGAAATATTATTATATATAAAGAATTAAAATATTTATACAATTTAACAGTTTTATTAGGTTTTTAATCAGTTTTAAAAAATTAGTCTCACACTTCCTTTTATTATGAAATGACACAAACCAGCTACAAAGCCATGTTTAGTGACTCGGCTCAATCATATGTTTTCATGTTGAAGTTTGCGGTTATTTTTTATATATAAATGTGGATTTTAACAATATTTTCATAAAGAATTGCTATTAACTCACTGTTTACAAAATGAGCCAACGTGCGCCACAACCATCTTTTAGTGATCTGTATGTGCATAAGTTCTATGACTTCAACCACAAAAAAGGAAATTTTTATGTTGGTGTTCTTTTGAAAAATAATACACTATCTACAATAATTTACATCAGGTGTAAATATTTGAATTCTCAGTTTGAGATATTTTCGATGAATGTGGATGTTGCGGATCTCACACTTGACGAATACGATATATTTAGGACCGTGTCGATCATTGATACATTTGGGGCAAGAGTGGATGGGTGGACGATGTATGATGAGAACGACTGTTGTTTTGTAACGTATTTCAAACGTGAATGGCATAATCCATTAGGCACCTTCAACAGTTTATGCACTCCCTTTGGCGAACCAAGTTGTCGCCGTTCAGTCCCTGTATCGTCCTCCGTTGATGTTCATGTTCTGGTCCAGGTTTTGAGCAAGAACAGAGATCGTTATTACAAAATTTGCTATGTCCCACATGTTGAAAGCTTCTCAGATTTTTGGACCGGACAAGGAAAAGCGAAGTCTGGGACACTTCAGTTTGAGAGTAAAGCTGGCCTCGTGGGCTTGAACTACATTCTTCTAAAAGAAGCAGTAGATGCGTCAATCGAGCTGACATTCAGTTCGTCCTTTGTTGTTTCTCTATAAGTTTGCGGCCAGATCATTGCGTATTATGGAGACGGCATGGTTAAAGACGATGGTGGTATCCTAGGTCAGCTCAAAGCAGTGCTATTTAGAATAGGAAAATCTGAACTAAATGGAAATCAAGTTCCGTTGGAGATGCACAAATCAGTGGTGGCAGTACCAGTTGATGGGTGCCTAATGATTAAGGCATTTCTAATGGATGTCAAGACAAATAAAGTTATTTGGGATGATATGATAGAATACCGTGCTAAACCAGGCAATGCCGACAACTGGTCTATAAAATGCAAAGGATATTCTTTTAATCTTAAAGTGGCTTGGAGTGAATTCACATCAGCTTGAAGTAGCATGCAAAACCTTGTGTGATAGGGATAGAAATGGAGGTGTTGCAAGTTAGATGCCCCGTCTACGAAGAAGTATGTAGTATTAAACAGTTAGGCCTAGTCTTTTTCTTTGAACAGTTAATGCACTTTAGTATTGAATGCAGCAACTCGTATGGCTTTTTTATGTGGATAAATTCGTAACATTAGCAAGTTGCCTTACCAAGAATCATTTCTGGATGTGGTTATTGATAGTGTGTTTGCAGTTTTTACCATGTCATATTTGGTTATCTGATAGTGTGGTTACTGTAGTATTGAAAGGCGAGTCGTAAGTTGTTATTTGTTTCCTATTGGGTCATTAAGGATAATTGAGTAATCTAGTAATACATTGTAGCATTGAATACAACAACTTGTATGGCTTTTTTATGAGGATAAATTCGTAACATTAGCAAGTTTTACCAAGAATCATTTTTAGATATGGTTACTGATAGTGTGTTTGTAGTTTTTACCATGTAATATTTGGTTACCTGGTAGTGTGGTTATTGTAGTATTGAAAGGCGAGTCATTAGTTATTTGGTTCCCAATGGATCATTAAGAATAATTAAGTAATCTAGTTGACAATCTACTACAAAAGGATTGGACCTTGTTAGTTGTTACAAGGGTGGAAATGAGTCGAGCCGAGTACCTAATCGTTGTAGTAGTAGTATAGGCAAGACTCGAGAGGTTGTTATCGTTTACTCGAGGCATAGGCTGGGAAGGCTTGATCATGGTCTAACAGAATTCTGAAGGTTGAGGGAAGATTCTTTTTAAGCTTTTATGTTTTATGAAAGCAGATAAAATCATATATTTAAGAGGTAGTTTGGTTTTAGCTATTAAACTAAATAATAATCTAAATTAATGGTGATAACAATATAATAAAAGATTATGTTTATTTAATCATGTATTACTCCCTATATTGCTTCTCCTGGTGTTGTTACTTTGTCACACTTGTGATGATCTGTGTAATTATTTGCTATGTCACGAACAAATTACACGAACCTGCTGTCTACTTAATATTTCGTTGAGATAACGCACAAGCAAGGTAGTATATAGAATTCTACAAGGCCTCCAAGGGTATACTAAGTGCATGTGAATATATTAAGAGGGGGTCAACCATATTAGGGGGAAAAGTAGTATGA
>BQNB010002864.1:99047-101547 GCA_026074375.1 Tanacetum coccineum
ACCCTTAGAACAACCACTAAAGCCTAAACCCTAATCCCTAAACCCTAAACCCTAAACCCTAAACCCTAAACCCCTAAACCCATACACCCCTACCACACCATAAACCCTAACCTTAAACCCTAAACACTACACCCTAAACCCCAAACCCAAAATCCTAAACCTAAACCATAAACCATAAACCCTTAACACCTAACACCCTAAACACAAGCCCTAACTTAAATCCCTAAACCTTAAAGACCCCTCAAACCCTAACACTAAACCCTCATTACACCAAACCCAAACCCTAAACTCCATAAAACATAAACCTAAACCTTTAAACCACGTAAACCGCTAAACTTAAACCATAAACCCTAAACATAAACTCTAAACCTAAAACCCTAACACCAAACACCCCAAAACCCCAACAGACCAAACACACAAAAACCATAAACCCAATAAACCCTAAACCCTAGAACACAAAACCCTAAACCAGCAGCCTTAAAACCCTACAACCCAAAACCCCAAAACCCTAAACCTTACAAACATAAACCATAAACCCTAAACCCTAAACCCTAAACCCTAAACCCTAAACCCTAAACCCTAAACCCTAAACCCTAAACCCTAAACCCTAAACCCTAAACCCTAAACCCTAAACCCTAAACCCTAACACCCTAACACCTAAACCATAAACCCTAAACCCTAAACCCTAAACCCTAAACCCTAAACCCTAAACCCTAAACCCTAAACCCTAAACCCTAAACCCAAACCCCTAACCCCTAAACCTCAAACCCTAAACCCCTAAACCCTAAACCCTCACAAACCCTAACAACAATCAAAACCCTAACCCTAAACCCTAAACCCTAACCCTAAACCCTAAACCCTAAACCCTAAACCCTAAACCCTAAACCCTAAACCCTAAACCCTAAACCCTAAACCCTAAACCCCTAAACCACTAAACCCCCAACCCCTAAACCCTAAACCAGCAACCTCTAACCCTAACCCTAAAACCCTAAACCACCACAAAACCCTAAAAACCTAATACCTCATACCCCTAAACCCCTAACCCGTCTAAAACCTAACACCTAAAACCACAAACCACACATAAACACCACCACTAAAACCCCTAAACACCAAACCCTAAACATACCAACAACCCCACAACAAATATAACACCAAATGCCAATTCACAACCCACCTAAACCTCCTAAAACTCCTAAACCCCTAAACCCTAACCCTAAACCCCTAAACCCTAAACCCTAAACCTACAAAGTAAACCCCTCAACACTCTAAATCATAAATCATAACCACCACTAAACCACTGCCAACCACCACTCTAAACCTAAGCCCTACACATCGCGCCCCCTAACCCTGTAATCCTAAACCCCTATATCCCTACAACCCAAAACCATACACCCCAAACCCTGAAACACCTAAACACCCCAAAACATAACCCCTAAACCCCTATAAATCCAACATAAAACCTCCTACACCTACTACAACCCTAAAACCCCATAAACCCATAAACTCTAAACCTAAAACCAATACGAACCCTAAACACTTAAACCTTACAACCCTAATCACAACCCTAACCCTAAACTACCCCTAAACCCTAACAACCCTAACCCTTATACCCTAAAATCCACATAAACCCACCAACCACCACCCTAAGCCAACTTATAAAATCTACTAAATCTTAAACCATCATACAACCCTCCAAAACAACTAAGTCCCCCAATAGCACCTACACAAACAACCTAAATCCCCCCTCAACCCCAAAAAAACACCACCCTACACAACCACAACCCCCCCCCTCACCAACAAAACCCCCTAAAACCACCAATATACAAAATCCCTAAACCCAACCAACCCTAAACCCTACAACCCTTTATAACCACCTAAAACACCCCACATCCCAAAACCCTAAACACCCTAAACCCTCAACCCATAAAGCCATACACGCAAAATAAACTCCCAACCCTAAATCCCACGACTAAAACCCATAAATCCCTAAACCATAAACCGTAAACCCAAAATCTTAAACCCTAAAACCCTAACCCAAAAACCCTAACCCTAAACCACAAAACGCCACAAACCCTAAACCCTAAACCCTAAACCTTAAACCCTAAACCCAAACCCTAACCCCCAAACCCTAAACCCTAAACTCTCAAACCCTAAACCCGAAAACACTAACCCAAAACCCAAAACCCTCTAAAACCACTAAATCACCTAAACCCAACAAAAACACTGAAAAACCTCCTAAAAAACCGACACACCATAAATACCATAAAGATAAAAAACTAAACCCTAAACGCCTAAACCTTAAAAACCTAAACGTTAAATTCTATTAAACCCAAAGTACTAAAACTCCATAAAACCCCTAAACTCCTAAACCCCACTATAACCCCTAAATACTAACCACTAAACTCCTAACCCCAAAACCCTAAACCCTAAAACCTAACCCTAAACACCTAAAACCCAAAACGCCCAATAAACCCTAACACCTAACCCGGAAACGCTAACC